>JAVCKZ010080914.1:0-12703 GCA_034780755.1 Lepetodrilus elevatus
TACTACTACTACTACTACTACTACTACTACTACTACTACTACTACTACTATTACTACTACTACTACTACTACTATTACTACTACTACTACGACTACGACTACGACTACTACTACTACTACTACGACTACTACTGCTGATGCTGTTGCTGCTACTATTATTATTATCCTGCAAGTCAAGCTCTTCTGTCACGTGACTATGTCTGAAGTTCCTACAGGGCAAACCAATTCCCCGTCGGACTGAAAGGGATATCAGAATAAGCACAAACACATCCCCCTAACGTCAGGAACGACTTAATCACAGACAAGTATCTACAAACAATTAACTCCTAATTCCTAGCAGTGTTTTTGCATGCAGCTTAGGGTCGCATGACTGGAGTTTAGCTTGCAGATGTTGGCAATGAGAAAGGTGGCTATCTTAGTGTTCGACACGGCCAGTGGTGCAAAGACGACCAAACCGGCAAGTTATTTTCACCGGATCTTTTCCGGATCGGATTTGATACAGAACAGATGGGACGAACTCTGCGGACCCTTCTAAACTTCAGTGGCCAAATGAACTAAAGGTGCTTTGCTGGGGGTTTATTTCACTGGCTCGGGATGCATCTGGTGTGTTGCTAGCCAAGCCAATAGAAGTACATGCTTAATTTCAATACTGGTTTATGCGATCACGCAGGAAGGGTGGAGGGGGTGGTGATTTAGACTGATGAGTGAGGAAAAAATAAAGTAAGCTATACAGGCGCGTACCTTGATTTCATACAGAGATGGCAATGTTGTGTTTCCATAACCTTGCTTCTGGGTGAGCTCGTGTTTAAATCTCAGAGTGTGTTATGACGTAGTGTTCTGTCATCGCACGTAAGTGTATAGGTACTATACAATGTAAATTCTCCTATGTCAATTAATGTTTGTAATTGTATGTATTATCATGATTGATAGTATGATCTGTAATCTATGTTTACATCTGAGTATGTTATGTGTTCTCTTTGCGTCTGAGTGTGTTATGTGTTCTCTTTGCATCTGAGTGTGTTATGTATTCTCTGTCTGTCATAAGTGTGGGTTTGAGTGCGTTATGAGTTACGTATCCTCATAGGGTTTGTCTTCGAGTTTGTTATCCCATATTACTATTGATAATAACAATAATGCATCGCAATAGTACTTATGACAATAACAAATAATAATACAATAATAGTCATGCGCATCACTTTTTAATATCCCGGAAAAGAGAATAAACATAACTGCATTTGTATTATATATATATATAAATATAAAGCTCGCTATTTGGAAATAGCTACACATACATTATACTAATTAACATGGTAACACGATACAACATGAGTAATTGTCATTTGACACGAAAGAGCCATGGTGTGGGTTTTTTTCAAGTAATTTACTAAAAGACTCAAATTTACAACGAAACTACAAGTACGTGACAAGGCAAAACTTGACAATTTACTTACTAACTATAACAGTTTGGTTTTCAAGGCATGAACACCTCTTCAATGGCAATGCAGTTATGCTGTGTATGTGTGCATGGATATTTCACTAGTCGATATAATTCTGTAAATAAAAGTGCCAAGACAAACTGTATGCCATCAAATCCAGGTCTGGAACTCACTTGGTTGCAGTGCATACACAATATTAGCATTCTCCGCGCAGTTCTCATGTCGGGGGATTTCTTGGGGGAGGGGCACGTGGTATTCTTGTTTGCAATATACACCACTTCCTAGAGTGGTTTTCTCCGGTAGGAGGAGAAGAGAGATATGCATGTGTATACACAAAGCTGATTTCGTCATGCACTAACCCCGCGTTGACATGCTACCATTTACAGCGGACGTCGATGAGTTTTACAGTCTCATGAATATGCAAAAGACGTAGCCCCAACCGGGCATAATTAATGAAGTCCCCATTGAGTGTTTACGATGCTTTGTAGAACATTGAATTTAAGAGCTGAAGTGCAGCTAATGGAATCTGATTTGGATATGGCAATGCTTGTTTTAAACAGGCAGGTTTAGATGAGGAAAATGTAGATTAGTCGTGCAGTATAAAAACTCGTAGTTCGTATGAATTAAATAGTTCTTGTCATAAACTTTAAATAAGCGTGTTGCTGTAAACAAATAGAACAAGAAAAATATAAAAGAACTTTAACAACCAATACCGGACAATCATTTAATAACAATGGTTCATCATTCTGGTTATTTCGCCACTGGAAATTAATTATACATTGGTTCTATTTTGGAATTTTATTTTGTATTTTAGTGTTTTTCGATAATTATAAAAAAGAATACATATTTTATGAAACCGCAGCGACGAAAACGAAATGAGTTTTTTTCTATGCTGAGAAATTGCGTACAACATAGACAAAATGTGCAGTGGTAATCATATACTAGTATCTCATAATTATGATAATTGATCAACATTTAAAATAACAAGACCAAAACATTGGTGAACTCTGCGATACACTCTGAGTCTCTGTGAACCAATTAAAAAATAATCTTGAACAAATTTTAAATCGTATTAAAAGCAATAATATGATAAATACTTACTACAATCTAAACCAATTCTACGTGTAATATAATCAGGTATACAGTCGTTATCTTTCTTTAGATATCATGTTGCACAATGCCAATGAATGCATATCGTCAGCATTAGAACATTGTTTGAAAAGTCAGTAAAGTGGCACATGTTAATTTTTTAATAGACCAAAGATAACTAATGATGTACGTTTATTCTGAAACAACTACATATTTCCTGGACAAATATGTTGTTTTTATCCCAGATCTTTTTTTTACTGATCTATATAGAAATGTTACTTTTTTCCTAATCAATTATACCTACCCTCTGATAATTAATGTCTCATCGTAATTTATGTTCACAATAAAATGGAGGCCCGAGGGGGTGAACATTGGATCAGTCTATATTTAGAACAAAGAACTGTAGTTTTATTTAGAATAGAGCACCAGTTTTTATAGAATAGAATAGATTGTATATAGAATACTATATTTTAAAAACAAATGTAATATACTGCATCCAAAGATCCTAAATATTGCCACCTTAAGAAAGATTAACTAAAACCACATAGGACATATATTATGACTGAGTATGACGTATATGTATGAATATGACAATGTTATCAAAAAGAGAGAGATTTGCCTGCCCACTGGCGAAATGATGTAGGAACCTACCCTAAATTATTGTGTTTGTTGTGTATGTGTATGTGTGTGTGTGTGTGTGTGTGTGTGTGTGTGTGTGTGTGTGTGTGTGTGAGACAGTGTCTCTGTATGTGTTTGCGTGCGTGTATGCGTGCGCGCACACGTGTGTGTGTGTGGAAAATATCCCTGATCATGTCAGCATTGCAGATGTGTGCTGTTCGCTAGAACCCAGAGGTCCTAATCTATAATTATAAGTCACAGATTCGTAGGGTTTACGAGCCCGAGGGTTAAAGGTGAAGCTCCATACAGCTAATGTATAGGTGTCGCTCTTGGAGCAGAGTCAATCAGTGCTCCGTGGAAACCCGAGAAGTGACATCGTTGTGTCTCAGATAATGAAGTAGGAAGAATATTCAGGATCTGTAGCTGACATTGTTTACACATACAAGTATATATTTTAATACTATGCCTTATTATTTATTAGCTTATGTTAACAGTATCACTGAAACCTTTTGGTTGTCATTGAAATATGTCATTTGATTTGTACATGCTTACCTAAGAATGATACAACATTTAAGTATATATTTTAATACTACATGTATATAATATATATATATATTATTTAGCTTATGTTAACACTGAAACCTTTTGATTGTCATTGAAATATGTCATTTGATTTGTACATGCTTACCTAAGAATGATACAACATTCAAGTATATATTTTAATAATATGTTTTATTATTTAGCTTCTGTTAACAGTGTCATTGAAACATTTTGATGGTCATTGAAATATGTCATTTGATTTATACATGCTTAGAATGATACTCATAAGACGTTTACAGCATACACGTATATATTTTAATACTATGCCTTATTATTTAACGTATGTTAACAATATCACTGAAACCTGTTGGTAGTCATTGACATACTTTTATCATGTCATTTGATTTGTACAAGTTTATGATAATCACACGATGATGCTTTCTTGTACATTTACTTTCCACGTTGGGTAATTATATAATTGTATTAAACGATCATAAATTCATAATTAATAATTAAGATTGTGAATACCTTCCGGAAAGGAAGTTGTACTGTATTGGGGGTGTCGATAATCAATTCGTTCAACATAGAACCTGTACTTACTTATAATTTCTGCCTCGTTTAAAACATGTTGATTTCTTTCTTGGAATGACGACTCTAGTGAGTATTTTTTTTACTTCGTTGATTGTACGATGAATCCAAATACACAGAAGAAAAGAACAATTTTTTTGTTTAAATAAATTTTTTTTTGGGCGTGTTTTCTTTCTGTTTGAGGACATCTGGGTTGTCAAGAGAGAAGATGATATACTGTATATTAAATACACATCAGAAATAAAGTTTCAAGTGGTTAGATAATTATATACAGATAGGTTTCTTCTTCTGATCTCATGTTTCATGAAATTATAGTTGCAATATGATGATAGAAAAAAAAAGAGAAGAAAACGCGTCATTTATCCTTCCCACATGCAGAGGAATTTCCTGTCTAGAATACGAACAGGAGGGTCTAGATTACCTCCCCTACAACCCCCCTCCCCCCCTCCCCCTTCATCCCACGTGATACTATACTTGCACGAGGTAAAATATTCATCTGTGTATGTTCTGAATGTATACGGTATAATAATGAAAGGTCACGAAAGCAGGATATAGTCACACAATGCTTCAGAGCTTGACTGTACAATGAATCTGCACTCTCGCATTACATTACTGGTCGTTAGGTCACGGCACTTGCCTCTTTCATTTTCCACGTAAGCTAGACAAACTGAATGCAGCTAAACGTAACCGTTTAGGAAGAAACCCTTCTGAATATGTGTAGACTATATGGATGAGAGTTCGCTTATGCTTTGGAAATCGGGTGCATTGTATTATAATGTACATGTATATGGAAGTATGCTATATAGTATTCGTCAGTCATTGTATTCAGAAGACGAGGAAGAAGAAGAAGAGCATCTTTACTTTACGTTGCATGTGTACAAAACAAAAAAACGTTAGCTCTGTACAGTAGTCTGTAGAGCGATTATTCCGACAAAGCTAATATTCATGATATGTGACAAAGTGTGCATCTGCTTTTACCAGAAATGTACTCGGAATGCGTGTAAATGGAATGTTACCATGCAGTTAAATACTAAGGGTGTGTTACAAGGGTAACTTTCTTATGATGTGCGCATACATTATGTTACCTGGCCCCCGAGATTACGAACTATTTGATTACGATTACATGCTCAAGTTATGTTCGCATATTCTCATATATATATATATATTCCCATAAAGTCGGATGCGAAATAGCAAACAATTTTGAGGCGACAACCATTATTAGCAAGAATGCATATTATATATTTTCGATATACTGTACTAGTATTCAATACGAAGCAGATATGTGTATACAGATACGTACAGAGATCACGAGGCACATTAAATGACATGTTGACAGTGTGCACGGTTGAACGAATATCTTGACATTTTACGTAAGAGCGTACTCCTATATATAACTGTACTGTACATGTATTGTAGTGCAAACGTTCATAACACGTTCATGCAATTAATTTATTTTCCTTGCATAAATTTAGCGGAAACTATATCGTGAGGGGGAAATAACAAGGGGAGTTTGACAGTTATTGCAAACCTTCAGAAGAAACCTGCCTACAACCTATAGAAAAACTACCGTTTATGTGTCTATCCCAGGTATTTAATGAACTTTAATGAAATACATAATATTATGTTGTGTACATATTCAAATTTAATCGACGTCTCACTTGAATATGTGGATCGGCATTCTTTCAATGATAATGTAAGCATTGCAACATTAAGACAAATGTGGACCTCATATTTTCTTGGTCCTATTTGTAAACTCTGTACGTAGCTGTTGGACTTGAAATGGATTTAATTTGGTTATATTTAGACTAGATAAAGGCAATGAATATATAGTCTCAGTAGTCAATGTTATCAGTTACATTCAAAACATACTTATGTATAAATACACATATACTATATGCAGTATTTAACGTAACAGGTTTACTCCGATATCGCACGGATCCTATCACTCTCCAATGATAAACGTTTCTACGCTTTCGATGAACGCTACTTAAAAGGTTCGCTGCGTAATCAAGGGGTAATTAATTCACCATCATTTATAAACACATTGACCCGTTGACGAACCATAAACATACTACATGCACTCGCTGACATGAAATGTATCGCAAGAATTATTATATCTGTATATATTTTAATATTTTAAGATATCTTTAACATTATCTGACAAGTTGGCACGCATTTAGCAAGGTGTGTATACATCTCGTGAGATCAAAAGTGGCTCTGTATATGTTTTGACACTAACACGGTGCGTCACCTATACTTGTATATACTACAAGAGGTCATTTGGAGCGAACTTGAAGTACAGTATGTAGCTCGGTCACGTGACCACATGTACAGAGGAAGTACCAAAGTACTGTTTGAGTGTTACGTAGGCCTATTATGTTCTATTACATGTATTTCAGTTATTTATTTTCTATTTTATCTTATTTTGAATTATTCTGTTTTATGTTATATTATATTCTATATTATATTACATGTATATAATTTAACTTTATTTTGTTATTATTCCCTCCCCCCCCCCCCCCCCCCCCAATTGTTATTGTTTGTTTGTTTTGTTTTGTTTTATATTTGTGTTATTTTATTGTATTTTAATTTTAATTTTACTTCAACTTCACTTTACTTAACCTTTCTTTACTTTGCGTTACTTTAATTTACTTTACTTTACTTCATTGTACTTTAGTTCTCTTCTGATTACAAAAAAAATATAAATTCATCATTAATATTTTTAAAAGAAACGCCGTTGTTGTTTTGCAATCATATATCAGTCTATGTAAACTAGTATGTATACCTTATTACTCCAAATTAAATTACATAAGATTTAAAATAAGAACTAAAAGTTAACGGAAGTGCTTATTTTACAATGAACTTCATAGAAGTTGAAATATGTCAACTTATATTAAATTCATTTTAGGTTACATTCGTATTCGTCTGAAAAATAAAGCAGGATTAATTAAATACTAATCAAATTCCACCAATTGGAAAAGGGATGACAACTAATATGATAAATTCGCGCCTTCGCTCGTGTTGAATACAATCATGTATACTATATAATATAATTCTATATTCTAAAATTAAAATAATATAATATAAAAATAATAAGATAATAAAATATGATTTTAACGACATAGCTGCACTAAAGAAACAGGAAACAGAATCAAAGAATTCGTATATTTATTCTGCAGTTTCAATTTTTTCAAAACAAGTTAGCTGTCTCAAAGGACATTTAATCACGCTGAAATTGTCTATCACGATCAAGATAAGATTAATGTGCGACATTTACAAACTATAAAATATAAGTTCAACTCGCATGCAAACGAATGCCAATCATACCACACAGCAAAGGAAATGTTTGACAGAATAATGTAACACTGGCTTGTTGAAGCAGTCTTGGTTGTCAACAAGCCTGGGTTTGCACTACTATATCACGGTGTCACGACATCATTTGTCCACGACTGTCAAACACATAGCTTTCTGTGGAACGTATAGGCTTAGAATGATGCTGTACTTTGCCAGCCACAGCTACTGAGCGAGGTACTGAAGTTTGTACTTGGAGAGGTACGGAATTATGTACATTGATGGGGTACTGAATCCTGTACTGGACGATGTACTGTTTCCTGTACTGTAGGTACTGTATCCTGTACTGGAACAGGTACTGAATCCTGTACTGGAAGAGGCTGTTTCCTGTACTGTAGGTATTAAATCATATACTGGAAGAGGTACTGTTTCCTGTACTGGAAGATGTACTGAATCCTGTACTGGAAGAGACTGTTTCGTGTACTGTAGATACTAAATCCTATACTGGAAGAGGTACTGTATTCTACTGGAAGAGGCTGTTTCCTGTACTGTGGGTATTAAATTATATACTGGAAGAGATACTGAATCCTGTACTGGAAGAGGCTGTTTCCTGTATTGTAGGTATTAAATCATATACTGGAAGAGGTACTGAATCCTGTACTGGAAGAGGCTGTTTCCTGTACTGTATTTATTAAATCCTGTACTGGAAGAGGTACTGTATTCTGTACTGGAAGAGGCTGTTTCCTGTAAAGTAGATACTAAATCCTATACTGGAAGAGGCATTGGATCCTGTACAGGACAATTTAAGGTACTGAACACTGTACTGGAAGAAGTGCTGAATCATATACAGAAATAGCTACTGAAACATGTACTGCACATAGTGTTCTGTGGAACGTATACTTTGAACGATCCTGTACCTTGCCAATCATATAATGCTGAACCTGAAATTGAATCCTGAATTTGGAGATAGAAGTATTGAGATGTACAAGACGATCATACTGAATTATGTATATGTATATGGTCATGTACACTGGTGTAATTAGCTTTGGATTTGTTAGTTCACAAACTTGTTTGAACATTAATAACAATAAACAAAAATAAAACCGCCTGAATCCCTATTGAAACATCCCTGTTGAGTATAATATGTGAGCATAACTACATAGATATAGCTATAGACATTGCAGACTGGTGCCAATATGTTGCTCTTAAGTCGCTAGGAAAACAGTAGATATAAGTAATTAACATACGACAGAAATTATGCCAATTATCCATTCGTTTAACATCTTGTGCTGGGAATTATCTGAGATCTAGACAGGAAAGTACTAAAGATCCGCTCTCGACGCGCCTCAACTCTTCAAGTTATGAGAACTAGCTAATTATACGTAGACATTCATCTGAGGGTTATGCAGAGGGAATAAAAACGTTTAGCATTTGTCTCGCGGTAAATAGTATTACTGACATCTGTGTGTCATTGGCCAAATTTGCTCATAATCCTTCTGACAAATCCTTGCAGTTTCGCATTTCAAAAAGTGACACCAGTTCTCATCGTCTTCTGCACAGCCTTGTTAGTTTTATTAATGCTTGTCATGAATAAGAATAAATATACGACTTTTTTAATACATACATACATACATACAAAAATATACATTAATATTTACAGAGATGTGATCCTTATATAAATATGTATGTTGTGTGCAACTGTGCATATCCACGACATACACATTAACTTCTTTTTTTTGTTGTTGTGACAATACTATCTACTTTTCATGAATGAGTACTTGAATTTGTTCTTAATTATGCATAATTAAGAGTTGAAATAAAAGTTTATCCACAAATAAGAACGTTTTGTATTAATACATGTATTATCTTCAATTCATCATAACAAGCATAAATTAATATATATGTCAAAAGAATGACCATAATTATTTTAATGGAAAGTATAATATTAATAGCCTTTACTTTGCAATTGTACAAAACAATGAATTGTGAATTTGAGTTCTTATTAGAGTTCATACGAATATACACGTTCTGCATCTTACAAATAATTAAAAGACATACACCCCACCCATCCCCATCCTCACTCCTACCCACAAGAAAATCAAACGTTGCGCATGATGAAAAGCAACAAAAGATCATGGCTGAATCGAAATTAGTTTAGAATAATAATTTATTGGTAATCTTTGGTAATAAAGTTTATCTGAAAAATATATAAATCTGTGCAGATTAGCCGGACATAGCGCACATCTTAATTTGCTCACTGATAAACTACGTGACACTTTACAACATATGAAGCGAAACATATCCAATACACGAATGTACGTTTCACATGATATATATGGCTCATGAAATGACGCAGTTAGCATACATAGATGCCAATAAATCCAAGACAAACTGGTGTAACAGAGAGGCAGTACGTACACCGATTACACTCACTGGTGTTCTAGAACGAGTATATAAAACTGAGGATAAATTGCAGTCTACGTTCCTTATGAAATAGCAGTTAAGTGAAGCCGACATCTTTGGTTAATTATGCCGATTGAATTCTCATTCCATCACGTGACCAGAAGCTGCAGGCAGAAGAGGCAAACACGAGCATTTCGTGCGTGGATTCCGTAGATATAAGCGTCGATAACGCAGCAGTAATTACTTCTAATACACCTGGCATAACCTGCGAATTAGTACTTGAAACAGACACTCATTCCTAGTGGTGCCGATAGTCTGCAATTATAGTTTCGTATTCGAATACGCAAAGCTAATACTTTCTTCTTCGTATAATTGGTACCAACAGTAATATTTATGCTTAATGTCTTGCACGTGCATTGGTACATTCCTAGTTGGATATGCATATTTAATGTTATGTTTGATTAGTCTTTGTATAAGTGGCACGAATGCTTATTAAATATCCATGAACGCCGATAAAACATCAGGGAGCTGATTATTCATTTGTCAATATTTACTTGTAAATCATTTCAATTTTTGATCAATAGAAGTTATCCATACAACAGAAGACTATAGTATAGCTAGTATGCATGACGCCTACATGTAACGCATTATGTATGATGTTATTATGAGACCGTGGGAGTATTATTGATCTCGGGTATTTATTAAGTAATAATTATTTAAGTTTTAGAATACTATATTCGAGACATTTTAGTACCCATATATCTCTGTCTCTGTCCCTCTCCCTCTCTCAGTCTGTATGTCTATCTCATTAACTCTCTCTCTCTTTCTCTCTCTCTCTCTTTCTCTCTCTCTCTCTCTCTCTCTCTCTCTCTCTCTCTCTCTCTCTCTCTCTGTCTTATATATGTATAATCATCTATGCTCTTTGTCTATCTAGCTCTCTGTTAGCATCATTAGTGTTGTCATTTGCACTGTATATATACCTCACATGTAAATCTCAAACTTTGTTCAGTTGTACATATTTATAACTTAATTACTGTATTTTCTTTGTATGATATTAGGCATCCTCGAAAACCCAGGCCATTGTGACTACATTAACCTCCGTTAAATATATTTGACGGAGGTTAGTGTATACTCATAATGGCCTGAGTTTTCGAGGATGGATATTTAGGGAGCGGATCGCGTAGGCATCCATCTTTTATCCAATCCCACAACAGTTTGGTCAATAAATATATGTTTAAATTCAAACTCAACTCTCTCTCTCTCTCCCTCCCTATCCTCTTCTCCCCTCTATGCTTGTATTTATACATACATACCTACTGAGTACTGTATACATGGCACTAATTAGGTACCGTTATCACGAGGAGTGTTGTATGCACATCATCTACATGATACACACTGAATATGTACGTCAATAGTTTCGATATACTAACATTCTTGTACGAACCTTGTAAAATTATTATCTTTCTCTTCTTTCTCCGGTCAACCTGTTCTCTGAGTGACACGGTTTGAAATACATACAACTAATTACAGAAATATGCCCGGTGCATACTTTAAGCTATAAAAACGAAGCCAACAACATATAACATGCGTTTGTTATCAAATCGTCTATGGAATGCTTCATGTGCAATTAATGAGAAACATACAAATTGATTATATAGATATCAAGACATTTTAATCTCTGAGAAGATTTTGATAGAGGGGCCGAACCGTAATAAGATGGATACTTGGTAATCTCTCGTGTACTTGGAAGCATGGGTTTTACGCCAGCCGGATAAGTGATAGGGAATCAAACGCAAGGGTGTACCAATCGCACCAAATACTCGAGGGCAAGCGGGTTTAATTGATGTCTATTTCTCCGGTGTCAATTTCGTCAGCTATAGTACTATGATATCAACACGTATATTTATGTTCCAGCTTTATTTCCTGATAGCTGTGTGTATGTGTGTATAACGATTCAGTTTGTATATCTGCACCGAAATTGTACTCTCAGATGTTGGTCCATATAGAAGCAATGAGAGTCGAGTGCACAAGCCATTAAAGTGGCAAGATCATGAGGTGAAAGGTAACAAAGCCAGTGTTATTAGTCTGAAATAACAATATTTCCCCCGACAGATATATATGGATTGATATTCATAGTTCATACTAATCTAGGAACATGGTGATTTCATAATTAATTACACCTACCCGCTAACAATGGTGAGCACCATTCTGACATGTCAGTTTTGGAGCGAATTCCTTCCCAATGTCTCAAAATCATTTGTATCCACAATAAAATAGCGGTCAGTGCGTTTTTTTATTACAAATAAGTCTATGTTTATTTATATATATATACATATGCAATTTTATTATTCAATATCAATATCTATATGCTATAGACACTTTAATAACTATTTTTACTATTTACTTTTTACTTATATAAAAACAAATACGGTTGTTGTCATTATCAATACAACGTCATATAATTTGTGTAATCTATTTCATATTTCCTTCTAGTAGGATAATAATAATATTATGTAATAATTGCATGCAAATATGATCTTGCCACTTTGATATTTAATATGCTTTTATTTTCAAGTATTGATAGTACATTCTATAGAAAGTATTACTTTCGTGTGCTTCCTTATCGTAAATAATACATAAATATAAACAGCAATATCCATTCTATATTAAAGGCATAATATCACAGTTGATTGACCTGGATAATGGACAAACGAATTTCGATCTGAGACTAATTGCGC
>JAVCKZ010080925.1:0-12702 GCA_034780755.1 Lepetodrilus elevatus
AAAGACAGAATCGCGTATCACGATACAAGAGGTAAAATCGCGATGCACCGATGCATCGGTGAATCGTGGCACCCCTACTACACAGTCATCTGTGTCAATGGTGAAGCTGTTGATTCTACTCGGCTCCATTCTAGATTACGTACCTTTGGCCGTGTTCATGAAGTACGGTGAGATGTATCCACGATCAAACTTCATCCCCTCAATCGTTTCCAACTCATCCTTCAAGGTTTTCCCATCCTACAAAATAATGTAGACATTGGAAATATTCTCGCTGCGATGTAAACCATTCATTCATTCATTCATTCATTTATTCAGTGACCGTTCTGATCAAATTTACGACATAATTGGGATCTTTAGTTTGCTAATTGAATTGCATATTTGTGTGGCAATGTAAATATATAAATGTGAATATTGAATTTCCTGGAGAAAACTAACCTTGACTGTAATGACTCCATGTCGTCCAACCTTCTTCATAGCGGCGGAAATCAAACCTCCAATTTCCTGGTCACCATTGGCAGATATTGTAGCAACCTGTAAAGGATCATGTTTTACAAATTACTAATAAAGATGGGCGAGAGGATGAAAAAAGACAAAATTTAATGTTGTTAAATAATTGTTAGGTTGACTTCAATGGACAAAATCCATGTTGTGGTATTTGGGAGAGAAAGAACTTTCTAAAAATTATAAAACTGATAAAAAGGTTAAAACTTCATACTACATTCTTTAATCAGCTTAATACAGACTAAGTGTCATATTTTTCTTTCCCATAGATGGTGATAACTAATAGTGAATCTATCATTGCTTGCTGGTAATAGTACTGTTGTCCCAATGGCAGAAGTAATACTAACACTGGTGTAGCTGGCCAATCAGTGAGAAGTGATACACACCCGTTACACTAAAGTACAAACCTGAGCAATCTCCTCCGGTGTTGTGACGGGTTTCGACATCTCTTTCAGTGTTTTTACTATCGTGTCTACAGCATTCATTACACCTGAAACAAGATTGTTCAGTTATTCAATATATTCTATAGCAGTTGACAACATTACAAAAAAGTTCAGTGGTCTGTCAGGGCTCAATTTAGCGACTAATTTGGGAGCCATGGCGACCAATATTTAACTTATTTTAGGTGTTTCTTTCTCTGGCTACTTGATTTTTATAACTTTGAGGCCTATCTGGACTTCACCAGCCATAGATTTTTTGATTGAATTAATGTTTTACGTTGCGGCGGGAATATCTCATCCATAGGCGATAACCTAAATTTAAAACTTATTACTCCGAATGGTGATACAAATAAGAAATGTTATGAATTTCTACTAGCCCTAGATACCTTTAGCATTGGGAGAAATGGCCCGGGCTAGCGGGCTGGGTATCGTTTCTCGAAGCTCTCTTATCCACTAATAGACAATAGCGCTCTCTTTGCCGATAGCCAATACACTGCTATGAGAGTGCTATGGTATCTTAGCTGATAAGAGAGCTTTGAGAAACGATACCCTGGTATTAATTTTGATCCCTGCTTCACCCACCTCGTCTGATCTCGACAGGGTTGGCTCCCTTGCCGATCCTCTCAAAGCCCTCCTTGGCGATGGAGCGAGCGAGGATGGTGGCGGCAGTGGTGCCGTCGCCGGCCTCCTCGTTGGTGTTGTTGGCGACGTCCATCACCAGCTTGGCCCCGATGTTCTGGTACTTGTCCTTCAGCTCGATGCTCTTCGCCACAGTCACGCCGTCCTTGGTGATCTTGGGGCTGCCCCAGCTTTGCTCCAGAATCACATTCCTGCCCTAAAAGAGTAAAAAAAAATATATACACACATTAAATAGTTGCAATGACAATACTAATTTTTGCGATAAATTTGAGAACAGATAATACATGAACATAATTTAATCATGATTCATAAAAAGTCTTACTATAAAACATTATTAGTGCTCCCTCTATATATAACGCGGAAGTTGGGGTCCATGACATGCCACCCGTGTTATCATACCCGCGTTATATCAACAAGATTTAATTTTTTTTCTTTTTAAATAGGGTCCACGTTGCATCGAGGGACCACTGTATTAGTGAATTGGAAAAAAAGAAGATACCCTTAGAATGTCTTATTCCCCATTACCTGACCAGCGATAAAAACTAACTTTTGACCATCATTTACCTTTGGTCCCATGGTGACTGCCACAGCGTCTGCCAAGATATCGACACCCTGCAGCATGAGGCCTCGAGCCTCAGAACCAAACTTGATATCCTTAGCATAGTTCCTAACTAGGGATGGGGCAATCCGTCTGGCCAGAGCAGGGCGCAGTAGGCTTGGAAGTCTGTACATGATGAAAATTGATGCTGAAAAAAAGAGTGAAATAGGTTATCTTTATTGTTAGATTACGGCTAGATCTATAAAATAATATATGGAAAGACTGTCGCCCGCACCACTCTTTTTTCAATGTTTCCTCTCCCATCGTTCACATTGATAAAATGTTTCGTCCTGAAATTTCATTGTTTCTAGGAATGAAACATTTTTTATTGCCAGGAATTAACCTGCACCAACTTGCACATGGGCGACAAGGTACAGTGTCCGAGCGCTTAACCAACTGCGCTGGTTTTGTCGCTTCACGTGCTTACTAGTACTGCGAAGAGTCGTAGAAACCCTATAAGGAGTTTGATACTCCGGAATAAAGCATCAGTAAAATATATAATAGTTTGGATATTTTACCACCACTTCAAAAAAGCAAAGTGCTTCAGTGATTGCGAATAATCGTTGTTGGACAGTTGGTTATACAATGTGTCCTAAATATTTTAAAATACATCGCTAACCCTAACCCTAGAATGCCCTAAGATAGTATGTAGTGGGGATCCAAGGGCTAAAGACCTAGAACGCTGTAAAAATAACAGTAACAGCGAAAACAGCAATCAGCAATCGGCCATCATTGGGCAGTTCTGCTGGTTAGCCAAGTGGTGCAAGTTATCTTATCATGTGAGTCTCATTAAAATAAGATCCGAAACTAACGCTCAAACAGATATATATATACGACACTGGCTCCGATACGATCTCAGGTAATCGCCATACAAGTGGTATCAATTTGAACTCTTTGACGGCAGCCTCGCCTAATAAACGCTTGGGGGTCGTTACAAACTTTCTGGGCCTACCTTTAGAATACAGCACTTTCTGCACCGTTTAACATGTAAACCGGCCACTGATTGGCTAACACTGCGTAGCGGAGCCACGTGACCAGAACCCAGGATGAACGTTGACTGTGTCAGGTGAAGTCAAAGGGCAATCTGATGCGAGGTAAATGCCTATTCGACATGATTTTAATGAGACTGATCATGTGACATCAGGCTTCCATTATTTGTTTTCTCTCGACAGACACATGCGAGTTCGAGTTGTAAGTCTATTTTTTGCCATGTCGGTAAATCACTTATAAAATTGAATTATTCTAATGTTGCGGATATCATTGCATGTATAAAATGATACATACTGATACACATACCTAAAATATGGGTTGATAACATATATTATCACTGTGCTTTTAGCCTTTGCGAAATATATTTATATATAAAATAAAATAAAATAAAAATTCTGATTTCTGTAGGCCAATCCAATGGGACAAGGGAGGCAACTGGGTGGCGAAATAAATAGAATTTTGGATTATACAGCTGACGACTTATTTGGAGTCCTTGCACAACATGTTGATGTGGAAGAAAACGGGTCAATTTAGATAGAACTAACATTTACGAAGAAGTGCACATACCTACACGAACAGCTAACAAATATCTACAGCAACAGTGTGGCCATGCGGCCTGCACTGCTCTGCCTGGGTGCACCCACGTGCTTGCAAAATAAACCTGAATATTACATGCCCTGAATTTAGGTACACTATGACATAACATCTAGGTGATTTAGAAAGACACTGGCTGATAGTATATTTACAATGATGTTCATCTTACCCGATAAATCTTCGTCGCAAAAATGAAATTTGCTCTGTACCTTCTCGAATCGGCAACTCTACTTATCAAGGTCGAAAGGGAGCAACTAGTAACGATAGACACCTATATTTGTAAATGCAACATTCATACCAATCTGTCATAGGATTACAGAAAAATATAATATAAATGAATTAGAAAGTAATTTCTTTAGAAATAATGTAGTAGACTAAGTAAAGCACAAGGAATAACAAAGCTATTTGAATTTAATGTAAATATTAATAACTCGTCCCAAGTCAAAGTTCACGGAACATGAGCAGAAAACCCACGTGGTCTGTATCCAGAAGGTTCTATCGTCTGATGCAAGATACTTCGACTCAAAATGGTAAGCACACACGTCGCTGCGAGCTGTTAGTATAATTTTAACAGGAACTGTAATCTTTTTACCACCTGATACAACTTGCAGTAACACGAAATTTATTATGGCAGCTTATGAATTTCTTCCAACATTTATGTGACTCGTTTGGCAAAATAGATTCTAGTTTACACCGGCTAGAGATCTACAGTTCTTTAGAACTAGAAGTTCTTTATGCTTATTCTGGTAGTCTAACTCATTAGAATGATGGATGCAATAACTATTTAACATGCAATTAACAGCCAATTAAAAATGCATGTGGGCCAAATGTCATGGATGTTTACATTTTCCATGGTGACCTTCGTATGACCTTGAGGATCAAAGGTCATAACCCACGTGGGTTATATCAACATAGGTTATGGACATAATAACATTTCCACTGCCTTGATGATTAGCAATGCTGTATTATTTCTGCCAGCAAAACTCCCTTTTCTTCATTTCTAAATTCATGTGTGTCATTTGTTTTAGCGTAATATCTGCGACATTAGCCTTAGGTGCCTTAGGATAGATAATTAGCTGATTAGAGAATAACCTACTCGATACGAGTCATTACGGAAAATATGTATTATGTCCCGAGTGAAATTAATGTTCACATTTTCGAGCTTTAGCGAGACTTTGAACATTAATTTCACTAGATGGGCATATTTTCCGTAATCGCACGTATCAAGTAGGTTATTCTAATTATTCAACATAATAATTTTATTGGAACAAAAATCATGATAAACTACCGAAGAACGACTTGACATAGAGACGGCAAGTCATGATGTTAAAAGTCATTGTCTAGCGACAACATCACAATCGTCGAATTATGCATAGAATTATACACAGTAGAAATCCACCACGTATGTTGAATTCCGTAATGCAATTTTATAAATTACTGATACTGATGTAATGCTTGATGTAATATGGAAGCTGGATGTCAAACAATATTACCACTCGTAACTGTGCGAGGATGGCTGATTGCTGTTGTGACGTCATACTGTCAAATACTGTTACTGTACAGTGTTATTTTTACAGCATATTATTTTACTAAATGAATGGGGATTAGTTAACAGTTAAAATAAACAGTTGGCACTGTACTTGTATTAATTTTAATAGAAATTTATGTAATGTATTTTTAATTTAAGCAATGTATGGTAGTATTTCCAGTAATTACCAATACGCAATAATAGTGATTAATTGTTGTTGTAATGTCCCTTAACATTTTTAAACTCTGCTTGTAACCAGCGATAGAAACTTTCTTTATAAAAAACTTACTGGCCCAAATAACAAATAATACAAATAACAAATGTTTACAAAAAACATGAATTTCTACTGGCCCTTGGGATACCTTTAGCATTGTGAGAAATGGCCCAGGCAAGCGGTAATTTCGAACACTGCTCATGACTGACAATATCTGTGACAAAGTCATGTTAGAAAGTTCCAGGGTGGAGTCTTCTGACTGTCACACATGAGTTGTTGGATTAACGAGCTTCATCTGTCAGTCTGGGTCAGAGCTGTCCTTAACGATCAGTGTCAAGCTCCTTTCACCCAATACCTGTGTGTGCTTTATGACCCTGGATTAACTCCTTGTGTTGACCTAAGAGATTGATTAAGGGGCTACCTGTCTTATCCACTATCAACACATTAAGCAGTTTGCACCTCTGCTGCATTTATGGGCAGAAATCTACTGGGTATTTGTTTATACAGTCAGAGCAGTTTGTTATGAGTTCAAAGACTGCTTGTTTATGTAATGTGACGGTGTCAGCTTTTTAAAAGTAGAATCAATTTGAGCTCAGACAATTTAATCACTGGGCATGGCATTCCCATTGGTTGAACTATGTAAATAGATAACAATTACTTATAAGAGATGTAGATGGTGAAAAATGCCCTCATTTGTTTTTGAGGAAGTGAAGAGGTTTGCATCTCCTATATTCTAGCATGGCATTTTCTTGTTGAAACACTTGTATCAGAAAGTAACTGATTTGAACCATTACCGAGTTTCTGGTGCATTTAGTCGCCATGCCGTCTGCATTTAGTCCAGTTGACCAGGATGATCGTCACCATGACAACAACCAAGGAGGCCATGGAAACGGTCTGGGACAGATTGGATCACTGGGAGGTACCGGTGCCTTCTCCGCTCCTCCCCCACGTCTACCCAGCCAGGTCACCACGACAGACTACCAACCGCCCTACTTTCCCCCGCCGTACAACCCTGTGCCACCAGCGCCACAGCCACCACCACCGCAACAGCCGCAGCAGCTCGAGTACCACAGTATGACCAGCTTCGACCCGTACGGCCATGGCCATTACAACACGTACAACCAGATGTCTCAGCACCACCACTACAACTCCATGCATCACTATGACAACGAGAGAAACGTGATCCGGAGCCGGGAAGAGGAGCATAATCAGTACAACATGCAGAGCACCACCCTCCCCGATGTCGCCTCCTTCCAGCGCCGCAACGACTACGACTACCTCCTGAATGGAGGTCAAGGTCAGGTGAACGGTCAGATGAACGGTCAGATGAATGGTCAGATAAACGGTCAGCTGAATCCTCCCCAGGAGCAGCGGATCATGAGCCTGCAGGAGAGTATGCCGCCAGTGGAGGAAGTTCTCATGAAGGAAGAAGAGGAGGAGTACATGTCGGAGGAGCCTGATTCGCCCGATTCCGATGAGTTGGTCCGCCACAAGAATGAAAACAAAGAACTTGCTCTGTGTAAAAATATCAGCCCAAATGATGTGTTCTGTTCCGTGCCGAGCCGCCTGTCTCTGTTGAGTGCCACGGCCAAGTACAAGGTCAGTGTTGCCGAGGTTCAGAGGAGGTTGTCTCCCCCTGAGTGTCTCAACGCTTCACTGCTAGGTGGAATTCTTAGACGGGCCAAGTCTAAGAATGGTGGCAAGTCGCTGAGAGACAGCCTGGACAAGATTGGTCTGAACCTACCAGCTGGCAAGAGGAAGATGACAAACGTGACGCTGTTCACGTCACTGGTGGAAGGGGAGACCATCCAGTTAGCAAAGGATTACTCCTACATATGTGAAACCGAGTTTCCATCCACGCAGTGTGCTGAGTACAACCTTCGTCAGTATTCCGACCACAACGACCATGGCCGTAAGAATGGCGTCCTGGCCACGAAACAGCTTCTGAAGGAACTAAGCGACCTCCTCAGTAAGGACCGGTCACCGCTAGGCATCACACGGCCACAGCCCATCCTGGAGCCTGGCATACAGAAACACCTCACCCACTTCAGCCTCATGACCCACGGCTTCGGATCCCCGTCCATCGTGGCATCGCTAACGGCTGTACAGAACTACCTGTCCGAGATGATGAAGTTGATGGATAAACCACTTCATCAACCAAAATAGACCCTTGTGTTGTTTTTCTCACGGAGTCGTATAGTATCGTAGTATTTGGCGATTGATGCATGGCATTCTGTTGCAGTTTTATGTATTGATTATGTATGTATATAAGTTTTAATTATTTTATTGTAATATATATCCATAAAGATTTGGAGAAAAAAAAAATATTTGGGAATTGTAAATATTTCGGTAATGGTCCATGCATTTTTGCATTACGTATGTTGTAAATGCAAATTGTTTGTTATTAAATAGCATTCTATTTTCTCTTGTTTATTGAAATGTAATTATACTATTTTAAAGGAGTCTTATTTTGTCTTGAAATATGTATTTACGTTGCTATTTATGTTCATGAATAAATTGGTGTTGTTTAAAATAATTACATTCATTATCTGTTTTAATTTTTTTTTTATTGTAAGTTAAAGTCATTACAGTTGGTGTCTCGTGTGAGTGTGGATGGATGAAATACAGTGAAATAATAATGCTCTTGCAGGGTATGTTTAGAGCTGAACATAAGTTTAGTAACACCATGCTTAGGACACTTAGTTGAAAGAATGAACTTGTTTTTAGTACACGTACAACTTGTATATATGCATGCACATGATTGAGCCCGATAATAGCTATTCTAAAAACAGTTCTTGACGATTCTTATACCATGGCTATGAGCTATTCTTAGGCTAAGAAATTTGTAGGAATGTTACGAGAATAGGCCACCAGGTTTCTTAATGCAGTGATATGAGTGAAATCATAAAACTAGATACATGCTTCCATACTCGCGCGCACAAACACATCCAATACTATACTCGTAAATTGAGCAAATCAGGTTTGCATTTTCAATTTTGCATGTGCATAATTGCAAGATATTAACCCTCTCCCTGCTGGATTAGGCACAGGCACTACAGCACGGAGAAGATTAATTGAAAAGGTGTTGATAGAGGTAGTAGTATAATTGCTAGATTAAAGTTACATGAATTTTTTTGATTACATTACATATCTTTGTATTTCTTCGTCGCAAATGGGTGAAAGATTCCTGCAGCGACGTTAAATTCCATATTCACTCGCTTACTTTGTATTTCTTCCCCAGGCACGTGCATTCAAGAGTTTCCTGCCGATGTTTGACCGTGTGCTGGTGGAGAGGTTTATGCCGGAGCTGAAGACCAAGGGTGGCATCATGTTGCCAGAGAAGTCCAAGGGCAAGGTGGTGGAGGCCACCATCGTGGCCGTGGGGCCTGGATCCAGATCCGAGGTAATCACGGCTAGTAGCCTAGTACTAGTACAAGAACACACACGTGACCTAAAAGTGTTGTAAAATACCGTATGAGATTTGTTATTGCTTGGGGTGAACAAAATTGTCGGGGTTTCTAATCCTGCGTCCCATACGCAAAAAATTGCAAGTTTGGACGCACTTTATTAATACAAATTGTTGATAAAGTAATATTAGTATATCAACATGCGTCCCCGGGACTCTCAAAAATTGAAACCTAAGTGGAATCCTGGTTGTATTTTAGGATTTTTCCTACTCTCTGATTTTGACTATGCTACACAATCTGCTAGCAGATCTCGCCATTTAATCTATGGTATATGGCACATTGCTCTCACTTGTCATTAGTTTGTGTATTATATTGTTGTGCTAATTTTTACCCCCCAGGACGGAAAGACGATCCCCATTGGTGTAACGGTGGGAGACAAGGTTTTGTTGCCAGAATATGGAGGGACGAAACTGACACTTGATGATAAGGTAATATACTCGATAGTGCAACACTAGTGATAGGCTTCAATGTAACCCTGTGGTCCCAAGTCCAAGGGAAGTAACTGTAATCTCTAAGATTTGTTAGTTTAAATGTCTGTTGGGCGTGTAATACATTTTAGCCATCATATCTGTAATTTCATCTCATCAATAATATATGTTCACATTTTACAAAGAGCTACCAGTAAATGTTTCATAAAAAACAAATCTATTCATTGTACCAGCTATTTATACTTTAACCCTCTCCCTGCTGAAGGCGACTTAAGCTGCCCGATTACATGCAGAAATAGAACACTTTGATTTTATTCAGCAGGGAGAAGGTTAAAGCTGGATTTATTGAAGAAACATGAACTTTATAAGTAAATGTTGCCTATAGGCAAAGATCTTAAAATATTTCTTTTTTAGAATATGCTCAATGTGGGCCAGTCAAAATTGAAAGGAATAAAAGATTAATTTGAAGACTGCAATTTGTAGCCAAAATTGACGACATTCTCCAGAATATAAGTTAACTGAAGACTATTGGAGAGATTGGCTCATTGTAACTTTGAAAGAAGCATACGAATAAACTGTGTCCTGCGTCTGTTTACACAACATGAAAGGCGTAGGGCATTCTCAAAAAATCTTTTGAAATGATCATTTGTGGATGAGAAAACTCTTGGTAATGTTGACACAATTGTTTGTTTCAGGATTACTACTTGTTCAGAGACGGAGATTTGCTTGGGAAGTTTGAATCCTCATAACATTGGTGTTCACCAGACAGACTGACATCTGACATCTGAATATGATTGTGTATGTACCCCAGAGTAGCTGTCCATGTGAATTGTTGTGTGCGGACGTGTTTTGACGATTTGTAGAAGAACGTGTTTAGTACATGGGAGGTAACTGCTGCAGGCCAAGCTTGTGACTTCTGAATCGTGGAGACGGAACGAACATTGATGATCATGTGAACAAGATTTGCATTTATCATGTGTATCATTTTCTCACCAATCATGCTGTATACGTGTTAATAAATGCTAGCCATTTATGTTACTTTTGTTTTTGACATTTTCTTTGTTAAATGAGTCTTGATGGTTGCACAGATTTACATACATGTACTCTGTGTTTTACGTCCTGATAGGTGTCTGGTATAAATGTACACCTCTTTCGTTAAACACAGGCCAGATGAATAAAAAGGTCACGTTAGATACGAACACTCGATAATATACTTAATGTCCCATATTTGTATACTAATACAGTAATAGGAATTTAATTAAGTTTTGGCATACACATTCCATATGCTTTAGTGCTCAACCCGATGCTAGTGTCCCTTCGCAAACTCACCCAGAGACGACGGGCACACCGAAAATGTATCAAACTAGCCAATGAACCAGTCTAGTTGACCAGTTCATAAACTGAAGCTAAATATAGCGACAGAGCACTTGCTTATCGCTAGGATTGTTCTACTACGTCTAGCAGCTAAAATGTGGCATATTTTGACTATTTGACTGCACCAGTGTGTATAGTATGATGTAAATAACATTGGAAGTAATACATGTACATATCACAAATGTTGTCCTAAAATTATCACCAAATCGCCATGATAGATCTAGTCATGGTTGTGTCCATTATCGCTGGCCAATGCCTGGGCCTGATGGTAGAGAGGGCACAGGGTACCAGCTTGACAAACCCATGATACTGAGGTGCGTACAAGCACAGGACATCTATATAGTCTGTATACTGTAAATAATAAAATGTTGGTGTCATTAAACTTTAGAGACCGGTGGATTATCGACATATTAGCGTCGTAAAAAGTTAACGACCTCGTTCATTTCTAGAAAATAATTTTAGCGACTTCTTCATCTATAACATTATTTTAAAAACTAAATTGTCAGTATGCAACACTGTTAGTATCAACAATAACTAATTGCACGTGTATATGAACTCGCATAGCCTAAATACGTTCTCGGCACCAAAACAGGAGGTTCTACAAGACCACTCCATTATATTGAAAGGCCTACACACATACACCTATCGAATATATTCTTTTAAAATGTTAGCGAATGAAATGTTAACGTCTAAGAGCAACTCATTAAATTCGTTAAAGTTTTATGCTCGTTAAAATTTTATGATTTACAGTACATGTATACATACTGTGGTACAAGATAGAAAACAGAGGATATATTTTTCTTGAATACCATGTTTATCTCATCGAGTGGAGTGGGAGTGTCGATATTTCCACGAGCACTCCACGAAATGAGATAAACATGGTATGAGAGAAAAAAAACCTTGAATGTTCTATTTATTACATAAGTGCAGTGAAATATACATAACTGGAGACTGTAGTGTTTTGTAGGAAAACGCAAAGCATGAAGGGAACTGACTGGACACATGCGCAAATAGATTTCCCATTCAAGATAGAATATGTGCAATACACTGCCAGAATACCTGTATTCTATCTTGAACGCACACCTGGCATGTACAATATTTGGACTCTGAACACTCATTGTTCTGTGTCTGGCAAGGATCCAACATGACATTACCGTATATATACTGTACACAACACAGATTGGTGTTAATAATACTTTAATAGTAAAACCAAATATAACACAATCAACAAAGCATACATTCTACATACAGTTGTACTGTATGTACTTTGGCTATGTGGACAAGCAGTATGACAATTTTTCAAAAAAAGCACCATTCAAAGTCCCATCATATTAGCACAAATATAAATGTACACAATAAGCACAAGACCCAAGGGTGCTGAACCACACTTCCAGTGTTAATTTGATAGATCTAAGCTGGTGAGAGTTGGGATTGGAATGTGAAAATTTCTACATTTCATCAATGAGAGTTTGGAATGTGAAAATTTCTACATTTCAGTAATATGAAGGTGGAATACGGTACATTGAAATACTTAAATAGCATTTATACATTGGATTCAATCCAAAGAGATCATTGATATTAGAGTATACCTCTATGGACATAATCATCAAATTATACAATTATTAAAAAACAAAAAACTATATCCAATATATGTTGTGTAAGGGGTATCAATATGGAGGCCTTACTTGGGTAAGATGTTGTGTAAGGGGTATAGTACCAGTAGACATTGGGTGAAAGATTCCCGCTGTGACGTAAAACAATAATTCACTCACATTATTATTATTATTATTTTTTTATATAATAATAGGGGGCGTCACTAGTGGTGAGATTCTTTCATCTGGGGGAAGAGTTGTGAAATAGCGCGCTAGACTGTGAGTGCAGGGGTTGTCTTCTATCACGTCCGCGCGAAAGTTTATCGACATGACAGTT
>JAVCKZ010080936.1:0-26111 GCA_034780755.1 Lepetodrilus elevatus
CGAGTTTAACCAGCACTTTCAAATCGTTCATACTTCAGTGAACAACCATAAAATGACGGTCAATTCTTAAATAAACACCATATGCATACTTTGATGATTTTCAGCTTACTAAATGCGAACGTAAACCATTATATTTACGAGACGTTTTAATGCGTCATTCGACATACCGGTAGTTATGAACATTTATTCGGCTATAATCACCTGCCTTCTACAAACTATGCCACGGAGGAAGGGAGTTTACTAGACTGCTGTTTTTCTTGCTGTCGTTATGGTAAGAAACGGATCGCGGTATGTTTGCAATAGATATTTGTGTCAATGACTTTTTATCGGGTTACACAATTAAACAGCTTGTGTCTACGGCTCTTGGCAAATATTGTTAGAAACAAGGTCGTTAGTTGACAGTGGAACAACCCTTGCTGTGATGCTTTTGCTTTTGTAAATACATTTCATGTTAGTCGTGTCGGGTATTTTTGTATGAATGATGTAGACGGTAATTTAGCAAAGATGTATGCAAAGTGAAGCATTTACGTTACGTTTACGCGAAGAAGGAACATTGAATTAATGTGCCTCTTTAAAAAGGGTCCTGGGACTGGGTATATTTAACCAGAGACTATAACGTACTCTTTGCCGATAGTTAGTACACCGCAAAGAGAGCGCTATGATCTTTTAGCGGATAATAGCGATTTGTGAAAGGGTACTCTGGGCTGCGTTCAGGCTACACTAGCTATCTGTAAACTATACCACGTTACTTTTCTTTTGTACAACATAGTGGCTAGCTAAACGATTTAGGTAATTAGCAGGACGTTGGTTTGAGCATGCGTGCAGTCAAGTTCATCTATGCTTTGTGTTTAACTACTATATAGGGACCGTAAGTTGACACGAGATAGCCCGAGATTAATTCAAAATCCGGTGACATAAACTGGTCAAACATCTACATGCATAAATGCAACCGTTGCTAGCTGCACGAGCAACCGCACTGTAATGTTCACGATCTATGTTCTACAGGTATGTTTGTGGTTACGTTCATTGGACTAATTGTATCAAAGCCATAGTTCCATGTTCATAACATGCCGTATCGTTTTCATAACACATAGCCTTGGTTATTAAGTATATATAATGCTAACTGGACCCATTACTCCCATAGTAACTTCTATTAGGTAACGGTGACCGGAAATGACCTAAACGAGACTTACTGCCCATATGTCCTACATAACTACTGGCTCAAAAGCTTAAAAGTAAAAAGTAGTGCTACGTAGGAATACCGTGTGTTGACTGAACGACGACTGTTCATAGCGCTATGTGACACTTCGTAGAGGTAAGTATTGCAGTCTGAACGCAGCCCAGGTCAATAACCTTATGAATGTAATAGTACAGACCAGTGACGCTGAGTGTGTGATCAATGTTATTTTCCAACAATAGAATACGCACCTACTCGCTCATCGAGATATTATTACTTATATACACTAATTGATACCATTAGCACGTGTACGGTCGAATACCGTACGTAGACACCAATATAAATGAATTCACGCGCATCAAATTACACTTCCACAATAACAAGACTACTACTATTATTATGTTTTAATGCGCATATTTGACTACTAATACTGCATAATGCACAACTACAGCATTGAGCATCACATGGCACACTTTGAATGCAGCAATCAAATGTAATGTATTGACTATTAAAGTGATCATACAATCCATAAATAGCTAATTATAAGCTAATAATGGAAGTGATTTTACGCAGCTTCAATTGAATTTAAATACGTAAAAATAACAGCGGACGTAAAATCTTGTATACCAAGAGCGCAACATTATTAATAATGCAGTATACGTCATGAACACGTGTACCAGTGAGGGGTGTGTGTGTGTGTATGTGTGTGCGTGTATGTGTGTGTGTGTGTGTGTGTGTGTGTGTGTGTGTGTGTGTGTGTGTGTGTGTGTGTGTGTGTATTAAACCTGACTTTCCACTTTCTGGTGGTGCTAGTTCACTGGAATGTAATACTGGAGTTAGCACATGGCAATATATAACATAATGGTATGATATATATGTGTGGTATATGTATATAAGACATAACCACAATGAGGATCGATTCTTAAGCATGTCTACAGGCAGTTACCATGGCATTCTCCCGAAACTGGAACTAGTGTTTTATTTCAGTCGTTACCTTTCGCTACGATTTTATTCCTGCAATTTTCAACGTCTGAGATTTAAACTACTTCTGTCTGTGCACTATTTCCACAAAAGTCGGTACTAACAGTTTGATGAATATCTCGGAGCTGCGTTGCAGACTGTCTGGATAAACTGTATGGAGTTTAACAATCACGCTGGGGGACGTATGTAGTATACAAGTGAGATAGGGTTGTGTTTCCTTTACATTTATTTTATAAGAAAAATAAAATATGTCATGATAAAAGTTATGCTACAGAATAGTTTTAATGGAAATAGAATTGTATTATTTATGTCACTTATTGTTATAAAATAAATACGTTTGTTTAAAAATTAAGCTAATGTTATATCCGTCTTGTATCCTTTCCAATTTCCCGTTGTCATTCCAGTCACCGTCTGAACTTAAATGCAAGCCAATACAGCCCACGACAGGGATAAAGTAATGGTTGTGTTCATAACTAGCGTACCTATACTGAAAGTGATTGTTATGAACAGTCTTTAACTATACTTTAACTATAGGCTAGCTACGTGCATATCTTTCTGTCAATATGGGCTCTGTGTCAAGCCTTGCTTACCCTATCCAGCCGTTGATCAATGTGTTGACAATATTGGCCATATAACACTAATAGAACTCTAAATCTAATTTCGCTTCAAGTTGATGGCGGCATGATTTTAACCAATAAGGGATACGTATTACCTCACGTGACCTACTCAGCCAATAGAAATTGTTCCGGTGATTTTGCCAGTGGCTGCTTTATGGGAACTGCTTCCGCTAGAATTAATGGGTTTCCATTGCGTTACGTGTTAGGGCTGTTTTCAGATTTACGGAAAATATGCCATTTACAAGAAAGTATGGCCATGCTTTTTGTGAGTGAGCACGTGTAATCAGTCCACCATTATCAAATTAAGTGGAAATGTATCCTGTTTGCGCGGAGAAGCCCATTGTGTAAGTTTGCTGTGGGAGCCTTGACGTAGCAATTGACGGGATTGTCTTACTTTTACAAGTCAGTGCTTGATTCCTATCTTCTCCAAGCTCATCCAGAAGAAAATAGAAGCAGAAATTTAACATATTACATAGCTTCGCATTGTTGCAAAATATGCTTTCCTGACTTTGGTCGCAGAATACAGACCTATTTCATGGTCCACTTCAGCATTATGTAAAATTTCCGTTTGAATTCCAAATATATATAACATTTTAATTTGCACAACATATAAAGTGGCCTACGTGGACCCTGAAATAACATTTGTAATATATTATAACACATAAACTAAGAAACAAATTCACACTGTATAATTAGTCTCATAATATAACAGTCAAAATGGGGAATCGTTCGCATTCTCAATATACGACTCATGACCATACATCTTAGTGTCCATAGTTTTATTATAAATATGACTCTATGATTGAGCTCTGTGGCAGATGTGTACCCTGTGACCATATGCTGGTGCAGTATGCCCCCTTATTAAAAGTAAATCTCGAAAGACTTCTAGATTATTGGAGGCTTCGAGAATCTTAGATATTAAAATAATAGTATACGGTTACTGATATGTGTTTCGCCATTTAACCTTGGTATTTCTTACAGCATGATAATGAGAGAGAGGGGAGAGAGAGAGAGAGAGAGAGAGAGAGAGAGAGAGAGAGAGAGAGAGAGAGAGAGAGAGAGAGAGAGAGAGAGAGAGATAGAGCTAACATCATAATCAGATAGTTACTTATAGACTTTATTAGCGGTTTGTTATATCAATGTTAACAATGTCAATATATTTGAAAACTTTATATAATATAGAAATAGACTCAAGTCAAATCGACATCATGTAAACATATATTACTGAAAGGCAACTTATCACGAAATACGTATTTTAATTCCGAGTATGAAGTGACATACGCTTTTACATGATGAGGAATAAACAGCATTTGGAGGGTGATCTCCGGTATTAACCTCTTACAATTCTGACTTCGTTATTGTCCATCGACTGGCCGTCTGTGCCTGGGGGCTAATATTGGCAAACACATCACGGCCTACTGCTAATATTGGAGTCAATGCTGCTCATAACCTGGTGCCTTCGTTTACTTCAATTAATCACGCTTGATTAACAGTCAGTCATATGTCTCTAGAAGTACATGTCCGTGTCCACGTACTTTCCAATCATATGACAATGCAGTCTCATGGACAACGAAGGTTCGTAGACAATGACGTCTCGGGGGTGTGAGGACAGCCGCCCAGAAGGCTCTATATGCTGGAAGCGCCTCATGCTGGTATAGAACACTCCATGCTGGTACAGAGCCCTATGAGCCCTACGCTGGTAGAGAGCACCTGCTGGTGGAGCCCTACACTGACTGAGAGCCATATCAATATCCTGGTAGAGAGCCCTACGCTGGTAGAGAGCACCTGCTGGTGGAGCCCTATACTGATTAAGAGCCATATCAATATGCTGATAGAGAGCACTGTTTGGTAGAGAGCCATGCTCTGGAAGTGGTAGAGCCCTCTATACCTATGAGCCCAACGCTGGTAGATAGATTTATGTTGGTAGATAGCCTTATCCTGGTAGAGCCCTATGATCCTTATGCTGGTAGAGAAAGTCAGGAAGAGCATATGCGAGTAGAGAACCTAATCCATATTCTGTCTAGACTATTGTGATTATTGGTAGTCCAAAATGTAGTTGGTCACTTAGCTGACCAAGTACATTATATAGTTCAAGGTCCCGTTCCGCAGAGATATCGTTGCGCCACATGTTATAGAGCTACAACTAGTAGCGCTATGATCGTTTCGTGGAACGTGTGTCTGGTATCTTACTTCCGGGTTGAGATAATGCATGTATTCCTGTACACTCACGGCCATGTGGCGTGAAGTCAAAAACCTCACTTCACGTCAAACCAGCATGAACTTTGATGCATGTCACCAAGAATGCTCCGAAAATTAACATTTTAAACCCACGGCAACATACATTACAGTGGCTATCCTACCCCAGAGCATGCCTAATACAACACTCTTCGGAAGTCAAATATGGAAGCAAATATCCTGGATTAACCATATCAATTGACAACCCAGATGAAGCCAGCTAATTTGCTAGGGTTGTCCGCCCTAGGGTCTGTAGAATCGGTGTGGAATCTGTGGCAAGTTTAATAAGCAATGTGCAGATAACGACACTGGCAATTGGGAGCCGGATGAGAAAATACGATTTCATCATGATCAAGATCAGTCCATTGCAACTTCGTGTTTCTGCGTTAGTTGAAAACATAACAATAACGCATTAGGAACATAGTTGTCCTTTAGGGACGATCACGAAGCATGAATCGTGATTTCAGAATGACCTGTCTTCCAATGGAATGTCGTCACAGAGTTCACAAGCACACAGTGGACAAACATGTCATTATTGTATTTTGAGATGCTTAAGGGAAATACGCTAGCCTATCAACATTACTCCTGCTACTAAAAGTAGGTAGATCACCAGTGCTAGAGATATAGGCTTATATTATAGTATCTCGGTCGGGGTAACGCACAGCTCAGCATTGTCAATATTGCATGAATAAGGAAATGACATTTGTACGCCAAGCCGGGATGTGATGCCAAGCCGGGATGTAATGCCATTGGCAGTAACTTGCTAGTCACGCGGTGCTGAATAATTATGGCCTCTGTATATGTGAACTTCTAATAGCTACTTATGTCTGGATATTCAGCACAGTTTCAAACATCCTACTTCATATGTTGTTGTTTTTTTGTGTGGTTTTTTAAAACAATATTTATTGGGAAAACCTTTGGGATCAACGAACAGTCAACGTAATGGCTATCTGAATAGACGCACCATATGTAACTACTCTTGCATGTGCAACCTTTATTAAGTGATATATTTGGCATATAGGTGTAGATCTAGTTTAGGCTTTGACGCGTGTGGTGACAAGAAATACGACAGCCAAGAAATTGATATATATCTTCAGAGTATAGATATCATTGGATTCTCTCTCTTTTTAAAAAAAATATAAACTTCCGAATATTTGTAATGTAATTGTTAATACATGAGTATTACCAACATAAGAAAACATACAAGTAAATGTCTAGTTCAAATTCATGATGATTGCAAACAGAACTGGTATCTACAAATAAATCAGATCAAAATGTCGAATGTTTATACTATAGTTGATAATACATGAATATAAGAAACAACTTATATCATGATGATTGTAAATAGAACTAGTATCAACATAGTTATGTTTTCATACAGTGTCCAATGTAAACATTGCAACTGATAATAGTTAAATGAATTTTTACCTAACATCAAGGAAACACACTACTGTACACCTACGAATGTCATGTTCAATTTCACCATAATTGTTAAAAATATAACTCGTCTCCGTCTGCAAGTCTCTGAACGTCTAAATGCATGGAATCAATGTCTCTACGCCAGGCAACTGGTTCTACTGTTGTCGTGCGATGGCGTGTGTGGACGTCGATATGTTATAGAAGGAGCAGATTAATAACCGCATGAGAAATCAACATGTTCCTATTTATTCTGCTACGACAGTATGCTACATATTATGGCAACGACGGTGGTTTGCATCAAAGCTTTCTGAAAGGTGTTTCGAGTGAAGAACAAAAACCAAACTTGACGTGGTAAAGTGGAGATTGTAAACATGGTTAGAACAATTAGTGACTCAGATACCTTCAGCTACAAGTATCTGGTATTCGTCCATTGGTTTAAATTAATTAAATGAACTACCTAGCTAGCTACACGAACAGGACGTTTAAACATAATTTACTTTATTTTAAGCGCAAGGGTTCAGTTCAGTGTTATTAAATTGCAGCTGTAGTATTAAATTAGTTCATGTAATTACTAGTAATGTACCGGTTTGTGCTACTAGTATTTGAAAAACTTCATATACTTGAAATACACATAGCATGCCCTATAATTCATAGTGTTAAAAAACACCTGTTACATAATATACTATTGCAATGTTAGCGAATACTGTACTGACAATAGACAATACTTAATGAATTAACAGTATCGAACACATAGTAACACTAGCGAATTATTGAATATTGTATGTAATCTTAACGGACAGGTCCAACAAAGGCGACTGAAACAGAATTAATTCTTCTAAAAACTTGGCGGCGTATATATCTGTAATGTTTTTCATCTACACTTGGTTTAATCTGCGTTAGTGCTATGACAAAGTACTTCCATTGATCGACATTACCGAACATTATTTAATTAAGTAAAACGTCTATTACTGCAATAGAACATCGAATACATAGGAAATCCATACGATGGCGATAGTCCGGTGGAATTAGACAGGGCCGTATTGGATTAAACACCCCCAGACGTACGAGAACTGGCGCAGCAGGAGCACCTACTGAGCGAGGTCTTAGACTAAAGACTCTGATCCAGGTCGTAAGATCACAGATGTAGACAACTTGTCTCGTTCTCAGTCCGTCGTATTACGTTCTGTACTATTGTAGGTGTCAACTCCACGAGGCCCAACTACTCAGAGGTAGGCTAAAAGTCATGCTCTATCTACAGCTCTTGGCTACTCCGGAAGACCCTGTATGTAGAGCATGCCGTTGCTAAAAGTATGCTATTCCAATATGATAAACCTTCACAATCTTCCTGGGTATAGTTTCTCGAAGCCCTCGTATCGAATGAAGCCTAATTGTACAATTCAAGCATACCTATGTACGTGTATGTTATACTCTTGGCAGTTTAAATTTGAACGACCAGAAGAAGAATCTTTATCTTTGATTTAAATGTAGTGGAAGCTACTAGTATATCACGTGATCGAATTTCTACGATGACGTCTTTGTCTTAAAAAGATCCAAACCATACCCACAATGAATTGATTACCAAACCGTAGCTATATAATTTGAGATCAGAATTCTTGATAAAGGTGGAGGTATTTTTTCGGTTACTTTAATTTCAGCAATGTACTTTAATGAACGTGTTGACCTTTACTTCAGAGAAAGATGTTGACAAAGGCTCGTCACTGTGCAAACTGTTCTGAACAAGATTGGCGCCAAACTACCGGAAGTCTGGAATAATAGGGAAATCCTGTACGGCGCGCTGGCGTCTTGAGCTCCGTCAAACATCCCTGTGAATTTCGTAATAGATTTTCAAATGCAAATGTGCATCTGTCTTAATGAAACTTCTGAAGTCCATAGTTAATCAGTATTTTAAATTTGTCTAGAACAAGCACTAATAACGGGAAAGGTTGCGTAAGTGATGATTTGCCTTTCAAGGTATTAAACAATAATATTCATGTATTTACTAACCAAAATCTCTTAATCTTTCTAGTAAATGTTAAATTTCCAATAATTGTCTTTCAGTGAATTGTACCAGTTCCCCGATCCTTTCATTTACGAGTTACCATTTCCATTTGCTAGTGTAAATCCTGAAATGTTTCTGCAATGGTGAATATCAGAGTAACATATAGACAGGGACATCGCCTCGGTTTAACTTATATAATCACTTGCGTTTTAAATATATATGTACATTACTGCATGTTAACACGATACCGGTCCACTTTAAGCTTCGACTATGCATGTTAAATTCAGGATTGGTAATAATATATAATATTAGTACTACAGCTGCATTACAAGCATATGATGCACGGGGGCATTATTTGGAACTGCCCTCGTGATCACACGCACTGCGCCGACACCTTACAGAACTATTCTAGAGTTCCATGTTTACGATATGAACCACAGAGACAGTATACTGCCCTCGGTGGAGTTCATAGTGTTTCGTATACAGCATCGATTTCGTTTGATGATTTGCTATTGTATTTACGTATGTGTTCGCACACATGTGTTCCAGATGTGTGGTTGGTAGGAAGCTTGATTGTACTAGAAAGACAGATGAAGTGTACGTGTATGTTTGAGCTGTGTACATGACAGGTGTGCCACGTCACACATAACAGTAGGCTAGTGGTATTTGCACTGGAAATAAGTTCTATTTACACGTCCTAGGTTGTCCATATGCCGATAAGCTGTACTAAGAAAGAGAATCCCCGATGATCTACTGTTCGCCTATAAATGGCATCTGAGTCTGATCTCTCTAGAGGAATATGTAATTGACACAGTTTTCGATTCACTAAAAGTATCCTTATTTCAATAGTAATGTGTGGCTGCTGCATAAACCCATGTATGCAAGCAGGTAAATGGATCGTATATTATAATGCCATTCTTCTACAGTGTTGCTGCGATATTTGTTGCCTAGTGTATAGTGAACAATCGCTTGTCTCCCATGTGTTGCTACTACGAAAAAGTCTCCTCAGTGTATGACTGCACGTGCAAATACATGTTTTTACAGTATCTTTACCCTAATTGGCTGATTTCATCACCCTAGGGTTGACCCGTGACCCCAGTCACCCGAAACAATAAAATGGTCGCCTATAATGTATAGTAAAATGTTGCGGAGACAAAAGTTGCCGCAACTTATGGGAACATTGTTGTGGCGATAAAAGTTGCCTAGTCTATAATGGCCTTTAGGCGTGACACCAGCACGAGTTTCGGAGATTACTGTAACAATATATTTCATAAAGAGGCAATTACGTAAATATACATTTAGAAATATATAATGGGGAAAATACCCTTTAGATTGTAATGTAGTTTCTAATGTATTCGTATAATGGCAATTACATCTATACTGGTTCCCCTAAGCGATAATTGATGAACACATTCCAACAATGCTCTGCATATATATAATTATACTTTCAAATTACACTTAAACATGCGTATTTATATTTATGAAATATTCACAATTTGATTTCATAATTTCAGTTATTGGTAGCTCATTCAGATTTCCTGGTTAACGTCTTATAATACCAGAAACGCATTACTCTTCTATTGTAAACTCACCGTCCGTTGCGGAAGTAACTTTGAAGTAAAAACAAGTACAGTACTAACTGACCGAGTATAGTGTACAGAGTACAGAGACCTCGCTATTTACACGGTAACGTATACGTCATCAATATCAATCGGCCAATACATTGACATTTAAAATAGCTAGATATTTGTCACCATAGGGAAGAGGTGATCATTAAATAATTATACCATTGTCCATTAATATAATCATGTTAATGATATCTCTATTTTGAATAAATGTAGACTTAGTGGACGATGGTGTTCGAATATGCATCAATGGTGAGGAGTAGCACTTTCTTACACATGTATTAACAAACGTTAGTATAATTTAACAGCATTTGTCATAAACAGACATAGTTTCATGTATAAATGGATGACTATCAATCAAATAGCATAGTTAGCTTGCTGCATCTCGTGAATAATCTAATGAAAGTGAACTTTAGTAATCAAATTTGTGTGTATTTCATCGGTAGAGAGACGGTCATTACATGTAAATATTTGCACCTACCGCACCCATTGTCACCGTAGTTGAAAGACAAGATCGATGGCTTATTGAGTAGAATAACCCTATTTAAGTGTAGGGTAAACGGTTGGTTTTCAAATTGTACAGAATTTGAATTAATTACACGTTTACGAGTAGCAACACACTGTAGTAGTTGCCCTGCGGGAACGCCGTAAGAGTTGGATGTGTAGACGCTTGGACATTAACTCTATTCGTTCCGAGCGGATTTGAATAAAATATCATTAAGTTTCAGGATGACAGATACATCATCATTTAGATCAAGTGGATGTTTCCTGTCTGCAGTATTTAGACAAAGAAATGTTGATTTGTCTTATCTCTGTATATGGTATAATCTCTAAATATAGAAACATGTGTATACATTATCATGGAATGCCAGGAAAATAACGAGTAGACCAATAAACAATACACACAAACATTCAGAAAAAGTAAGAGAGAGAGAGTGAGTGAGTGAATATGGAGTTTATATGGAGTTTAACGTCGCTGCGGGAATCTTTCACCCATTTGCGACGAAGAGAGAGAGAGAGAGAGAGAGAGAGAGAGAGAGAGAGAGAGAGAGAGAGAGAGAGAGAGAGAGAGAGAGAGAGAGAAAGAAAGAGCGAGAGAGAGACCCAGACAGACAGACAGAGACAGTGAAAAGCAGAGATAGATAGAGAGAAAGAGATAACAGAAAAATAGAGACAGGGAGAGGCAGATATATTGTGAGCGAGAGAGGAGAGAGAGATGGAAGCGAGGAGGAATCTTTCACCCATTTGCGACGATTATCGACAGAAAGGGAGACAGTTTAAGAAGGAAAGGAGATATATGAATGGACATCATGATCATGAAGGAAAGAAGGATACACAAATACCGGTACATAACGTATCAAATACTGTAATACACGCATGCTTGCTGTCATGGAAGTTAACTCTGGATCTGAAATTTATCATGTGAATTAATAATTTCACATGTATTCTTGGACTATCATATTGCTCTATAAGCCGTGTGGCTGTTCTTATCAGTGTCATGTGCTAGAGTAGATACATGTCTGTAAGATCCAACCTACACTGTAGGTCATGATCACTAGCACTGTACAGAAACGTACCGTTGCCCACATACACGAGTAATTACTTTTCCTGGGATTAGAATGTATTGCTAATACAGCTAATAACTACGCTACATGATTTCCTTTCCTGTAGACTACTGTGTTAGATCTTTATTCGTTCGTTCCGTCGAGATAACGTACAGTCAATTTGGTCAAGGTAAACTGCAGCACTTTGTCGACAAGACATCGCTACTGGGGAGATTTTATTGGCCATTTCAATGCTTTTACACGGATTCTTTTCATTCCAAATACCCACAAGGTCGATATGCAATGCTGATCAATCTCAAAGAGAGCTTGCTTAATTAGCACGAAAGTGAACCATTGGTACGATAGTGCCGATAGCCTTGTATTAACTAGCTCATATTTCAGGCGAACATCGATAACGCGATTGTGGGAATCTACAAGTCGAACCTAACACTATTTTCCACTATCCGTGATCCCCATACCCTAGTAATGCCGCCTTCATTAATAGCCCCCCATTTCAATCTGACCGAGTGAGGTATCCGTGGTGCTTTGGGGGACCCCGGCTGTGAGTGGCATCGGACATGCAAATAGGAAATAGATAGGAATTAAGTAATATTCGATCATCTTGAAAGACACAGTTTGGCTAATTACAAGAGGGCAATATAGGGGCGTGTATTAGCCTTGTGTAGTTTGATCACGTCTGTTTCGTTAATTGTTGTTAGATGTATAGGCCAATACCCCCATGGCGCTCGGTCAATATACCAGACAATACCTTAATGACATACTGTCACAATGACATCGGCTGACCAGTAATAAGTGATATAACTAACAAGTACCTATTATACGTAAAGGGACACTTACCATTCATTACTTGTGTGTTGTACATTAATGGATCGTTCAATTAGTTGCAATAAGTTGCAATTGCATGTAAATCGAGACACTATACTTCAAAGAACTACTGGTTACTTTGAGTAATTTTAAGTATATTAAATAAAATAATAGTTTGTCACTCATTTATAAATACATTTTGAATTCCAAATGCACCTAGTTTATGATAATTCTAACACTGAAGGGTAATTTTATAATGAAGACAGATGATATCTTGAATATCCATAGTCACCCTTGTCACTCAAAAGGGAATGGATGGATGCAAATTATGAAATAATAAGGCGTAGTTTAAAACTTAAACACATACACATAGCTGTAAATCGAAAGTCGGTTGGAACAGACACACACTAACGCGCGCGCTCACAAACACTAACACACACACACACACACACACACACACACACTCGCACACACGCATACACACACACACACACACACACACATACACACACACACACAGGCACACACACATACACTAGGTATTTCATCCATAACTTTAAAATTACATTAAAGCTTGCAACCAATAGCATATGTTACACGATTCCATTGCCTATCCCAATAGCCAGTAGAATACGTACTCGCCAGAAGTATCAAGGATTAACGCCATGTAATGATGAACGATATGAAAGTATTACTAGATTGTCCGTCCACTAACCCCGTAGATCGACAACGGAGCAGGAAGGTGGTGATCCTAGTCAATAGCTAATGTATCATAGTGTACTCTCTGCACAGCCACTGGGTTAAACGGTCTTCAATCCATTGGGCAAGACAACTAAAGATGTCGCCGTTGACGAACGGAATGGAAACGTCAATACCGAGTACAGAGCGCTCTCCTTCATCAGGCGTTATCTGCAGGTCCACAGTGCAGATCTGCTCAACCATATAATGCCAGATTTTCCATTTCGGGAGAATTCAATGAAGATGTTGATAGTTTCAATTCATTTCGGCTTCTTTAGGGGATATTTGTATTCATACCACAGACGTGCTGGGTTTCGCAGACATTCAACAACACTGTACTCTATTTGGCCGATGTATGCATGTTTAATGACTACTAGTATTTAATTGTATTTGATTATGTATTAATCGGGGCAGATTTATATAAGTAGTGCAATCCTCCGCCTATGCTTCCTCCTATATCTCAGACCTCTCCCTCGATCTCCCTCTCCTCATCTCTCCTTCTCACTTCGTCTTCCTTCTCTTCTCTCTCTCTTTCTCTCCACATTTCTACCTCATCTCTTTTCCCTTTCTCTCTATCATCTCCCAACTCATCCCTATATTTCTCTTTTTCTTTCTATCAACCGCTAAGTATTTCTGATTATTAGTATGTCCTGCAGTAGAATCGTCAGATCCAATTGTCATACAGCGGGATGCATTTCCATCAATATTGATCTTGCAATGGTGTCGGATAAATACCGGCGTAATGGCACATTGCCGCACACAGATCGCTGCATAACGTTAGCAAGTCTGATGTGAAGAAAACAGTTTAGAGTCTACCGTACTCTCTTCTACCTCTACGCCTCTAGGAAGTGTTAACACCGCAGATCGTTGGTAATGGCCACTTTCACACGAACTCATCTATAGCTGCCCCACATGATTACTTGATTTCCCAATGAGAAGATCCGTACATGTGGTATCTATAGAACTCCTACACAATCGTGCTCCTGATCGTGGTCCGTGTTACCTGCGCACGTAACACGAGGGCTTTCTAAATTGCCTCATCAACGCGACTCGGTTCTGATTAGGCCACGATTGCTAACATCTGCAAACGTAATTTAACATATAAATGGACTCGTTTTGATGTTGTCTTGCTGGCTGTTAATAGAATTTAAGATGCTAATTATAATGTTGTCCAACAACTAACAATATTCACCAAGAATAGTGTAATGAAGTGAGCATGCTGTTGTAATAGGTAATGTCTCCATGCAACGTGGTTCATGATGACCTATGGACATTTCTCTAGAAGGTTTTGTTTTATAATGGAATCCAACTTGAAAGAAAAAAACAAGTAGACATTAACACGAACAAAAAAAAAGTTCTCTCAGGGATATGTGGACAGAACCATTAATGGAAGGAAGTTGGGATGCATTAAAACAGATTCGATATGGTGTGAAATTGGTGGACACTAAACACCAGGATATGTAAGGGTTTACTCCGGAAAACAAATTCTGTGATGATCGTGATCATCTTGGTAAAATATCTATTCCACTACTTCCCCACAACCCAAATAAAAAGGATAGACGTCGCACTGCCGGATTCCTCATGGTATTATCAGTAAAACATATTTTTGAAAATATAAAAACCACGCCACACATAACAAAATTTGTCTGCTGATTTCCGATTTATAAAATTCAATAAGATGAAAGAACACCGAAATGTCAAGTACGATAAGGTTACGTCAATTTAATTTCTTATGTTCAAAGTCAGCTCAGCAGTCTACATTTAGTGAAGAAATACGCTAGTAATTATATTATGCCTTGCATTGACATTTACAATTCACTCCAACACAATGTCTGACTGTCATCATGTTTAAACCTATGGAACGTGTCTTTGTGTTTGCATGTATACAGAATAACGGTGCATTTTAACGGATTCATGTCATACACAGGGCGGTAATGAAACTAATCGTGTATCGTGTGATCATGGGCACCACTTACAATGCCTTCTGCAGATGGGTTTGGTACTATTTGACGGTATATCTGTCTACAGACGTTCCGCTATAATTGACGATAAGTCTCAGAGCTTTCAACACAGTACCATGAGTGACATGGTAGACAAATTATCAGCACGTATAAAGAGCATTTTTAACAAAGCTTGCTTTTACAGATGCTAAAATAGATGCTTTCATGTACAAGTCAGAATTTCACTACTATACAGTATACTTCTTTCTTCATTATGTACGAAGACGTGTTCATGTAGGAATATTTCCTATTAAGCGACCTAGCATCCAGGTGCTCATCGTGAGGGTTAGCGAGATGTATGCTCGTCAACAGAGAGAAGTCAGTTAAAGTTGTCACTGATACGGAAAGCACTATTGAACAGACCTCTGGTGGCACTTGTATCCGGTTGTAAGGCCTGCAGATATCAAGACCTGCATATAGCAAGGCATACTTATAGCATTTTTAATAATTGTGGTTTAGAGTCGCTTTCAAGATAATTTCACTTAATATCACGACTTGTCAGTTTAAGGCAGGAGGAAATCCACAACATCCGTAGCGCTGAATTTTGCAATAAACCTACGAGCACCGCCTGGTACCGTACGGACAGACCAAGGAATACTGATAGTAAGGCATAAATATACTAATGCATAAAGATAGCATATACGTCATGTATATAGTAAGCCACACCGTGTGAAAGGCAAAACTGTGCTAGATTTTGAGAGACGTTGGAGTGTTCAAGTTAACGTACAATTCAATGTAAATCCTGAACGATACAAATCGTAATATTTTATAATCTGATATTAATCTCAAATTCTCCAACTAAATTACTTATCCTCTGTAGCTTAGGCATAGTTAATAGGAAATAATATGTTATTAATTAGCAAAATAAGTATTTACTATTAGTCTATTGTATAAAAACTTACGTTTAATCCGGAAAACAATTCTCGATGTCTTGTCCTTGTTCACTGAAAGTATAAAGGACGACTCATATATATCATCAATATTTCAGTGCAATTTAGGTCACTATTTCAGTGAAACCTAGGTCACTATTTCAGTGAAACATGTCAATATTTCAGTGAAATTTAGACGGATTCAGGTTATAGTCAGGAGAAGCTGCTTACGAATCTTATCTTATCCATCTCGTGCTCCAATATTCGTATGATTACCAACGGATTCTCGCTTGACGACAAACCCAGACGATAGAGCCATTATCACCTCGAAATGTTTGGTGGAACTGTTAATACACGTGACCAGAGTCGGTGTCAACGTGATGGCCCAAGTCTATCACCGTGGGGCGAAGACAGAGAAAGAAATATCTAGACTGGCTACTGATCACTAAAGACCGAAAATTAAAGGTTGCCAAACAATGTCAATGAATGTGGACTGAGAAATAAACCGAACAATTTCTTTAAAAAAATATACGTCAATTTAATTATACATTATACATGTATAATTTATAATATATCATTTCTTTATTTTTCAATCTCAGATATCGATTGGAATGAATTTAACATTATTTTAGACGTGGTTGGCGCAGTTCAAGCTAGTGCATAGAGTGGGTATGTTTACGTCTTCTGCAGCAAGACCGTATCTAAGAAATGACAGGCATTCGGAAATGAATCAGCCGATTGTCATCTGGACTGTATTGGTGATGGCCAGTTTTGTGTGAAGGATATGTTGTGTGTTTGCTATACCAGGCGAAGTCCGCGTTATTAACTCGATCAGATGTACGTAGACCGGGACCAAAGCAGTGTGGTATTAGTCGTACGGGCGTCTGTCGCTGTCATTGTCGTCCTGTATCTAGGCGTCCTCTGGCCTAGTGGACTCAACATGTGCTCTGAAGAACTCATGAAGTCGTAGGAAATGGAAAGGATTGTCGTGTAAAACCATTGGCATTGTGGAATTTCCATAACGTAATTATTTGTTTCAGACTTCGAGACACACACGCCCGCACATACACACATATAATATATTATAGAATCACGCAATCATCATAATTCATAACATAGCTATATTATATCTATATTCAACGTGTCGTCAGCGAAATGCCGACATCTTCAGCATATTGAACATATATATGATGTTACCTATCAAGTTGCGTTAAAACCTCCGTTACGAAATACCTTAGGCAAACACAGGAAACAGAATGTTAGTTCTATGAAATCAGTATGTCACATTCAAAGACGTTCTTCGATTCATCTAGTTTCAGATATTTCAATCAATATATTGATAACATTGGATAACCGATAACATGACCGGAAGACTTATCAATACATCATTTTTATTTCAACTGTTATCTATCAAGTTGCATGTACATGTAAGGTCAGACGAGAGTTCACGCCTGCTTTAAGTAAAACCACGGAGTTTCTGTCAGAGCTAGATCTAGACATACAGCGGGCTCATAATGTATATTGTTCCCGAATCATCTGTTATCAGCTCATTGTCCAGACAGTCAGCTGGAGAGCTGGAGTGTGTCACCGACTCTCAACCGTCTGAGCAAGGACCACACGGCGCACTCTTCTATAACCACGTGACTAACAGGGGAATCCCCATTAATAGTTACCATTTTGTAGACAATCCTTATCATCGGGAGGTAAACATAATTAGTTTGATTCATGACTGAAAGCGCAGATTCTTGCAAACATATCTCTATATATGCTGCATAAGACCAATACTAAAAACGGTCATAGGTAAAATCAAACTATAATGTCCACAACTATTACATAATGAATGAGCCCTTTTAAATCTTGGATTTTACCAAAGTTTAGCCTTGGTAATCAATTTATTATGGTAGTCAACGTGTCCAATTATATGGGTTTTTTATAACGACTATTGTCAATCATCAGTAATTCTTTAAAACATCATTATTATTTGAGAACAAGGAATGCCGCTGCTGTTACAAGGCGCATCTTGTTATATTTCCATTGAACAAGCACAGCACTATTGATAGATAGTCACTGATGATGTGTAGGTGAACTGTTCGTGCAACACTACGTGTTTTTCTTCTCCATTATCATTAAAACCTGTCCGTTAAAAAGTCCCTTAGACGAACACGGGAAACAGAATGTTCGTTCTCTGAAATGGTAAAGTGACATTCAAAGACATGTTTCAATTCATCTCGTTTCACAGATTTCAATCAATTTGTAAACTCGTTGATACGTTCTCTTTTAAAACTCAAATTGATTGATTGAAATAATGGAGAATGAATGGGATCTCAACAGTATAAACTGATAGAATTCGAAAAGAATGTGGAGGTCTTTGCTCTAACCGCCTCTAGCTTATTCATGGCAGATTGGTAATACAGTCAGATCCATTCCAGCTTGATGAAAAGTCACATATTTTGAAAGTCTTCTAATATTGAGAGATAATAGAATAACCGTTTTGTCTGCATCGTTCTGCAGCTCTGTATATCAACCTATCCTTATAAATCTTCATACATACAAGAATTGCTATTATACTGTGGGTATACTTACAGTTATATTTTACCGATGTAGGTAAAACAAGGAATGATAACATGACATTGACAGAAGCACCGGAGGAGACTGGTAGGGTAAACAAAGTCTGTTCTCAGGAATGCCTAGATGTGTGGTCATTGATCCTGAAGAATATCCACGTGACCTTAGACGTTTTCTGGCGTAATTCCCACACATTCCGGAAGTCCCCACCTATCTACTACTACACCTATCTACTACTACACGTATATACTACTACACCTATCTACTACTACACCTATAGGTAAATGGCAGCATATATTTGTTACTTTGTAAATACATACGTAATTCAATTTAAATTCTGCAGAAATCATTCTTGTTCTGTCAGTACCGACAAGTGCTTGGAAGGTTACTGCAACGTTCTGCTACATTTCTGATACGATATAGATAGATGCGCTGTCTGTAGAGTGGCAATGTAGCATTCATCCCTGGTCTTATCAGTACCAGCCGGTGCTCGCAGGTTTACTGCCAGATTCAGCGATACGGGTGTTGCGGGTTTCCTCCTGCACTAAACTGATAAACCGTGATATACTAGTAAGTGAAAGTATCCAGAAAGAGGGTCTAAATCGCAATTCAAATAAATATATGTTTTAAAATAATTAAACTGGGTGTGTTCTATTACATAAATGTATGTATGTGCACGTTTTAGACAACTGTGGAATTAATTGGTCCCACTTTTAATTTGATTTTGCATGTCAACTATATCCAGAGTGTAGTGTATGCTTGGACGTATAGAGTGTATATGGCATTTATACACAGCAGATGGGACTTATTAGGTTTACTGATTTCACATTACACTGAAACTTACCACCAATCAGAACATTTTAGTCCGGAGAGTAATTTTTAAGTTTACACACTATTAATAATTTGAAATATTTAATATATTCTATCAAATATAATTGACTTAAAATCTAATTAGTTGAAATAATTAAGAATAGTTATACATATAAATGTATATACCAAAGGTAGGATACTTTTTTAAATATAGCAGATATGTTACTTTCTAGTAATAAAGACGCCTACATACTTTCTTATAACGAAATGGAATAGTAGGTTTTCTATCTAAATTAAAGCCAATATTAGTTTTTTTCAGCGACTTCACAAATTATACTACAATGCGACCAATTGTCTCTGTCTACTGCCAATTGTCCCAGTACCATACGGACACTCCTGCAGCTGACCAAAATTGAATTCTACAGACTGATATGTGTGTTTTCAGACACATACATATATCCCTTTAACGAGGATGCTTCAAGATTACTAGTCTAGTACGTCCATGAACGTACTGTTCAATCCAAATGGGACACATTTTTTTTTGTAATCTTGTACGTCTTCTTTACATTACCCAGTCTGGTGTGATTGCGAGCGTGGTCAACACTACACTAACTACACCACAATCGGTCAACACTACACTAACTACACCACACTCGGTCAACACTACACTACAATCTTGCAAAGAGAAGCTGTGAATCATGTTTTAAAGCACAGATGTGGTCATTATGTGAACAAGTCTGGAGAAATTCCAACGACTTCGTTTCCACTTTTTCTAGTAATGACCGCACAATGGCTATCCTCCAGAGAAGAAGAAAAACCGTATCGAGTTGTTTGAGATAGGTGTAGTATTTCCATCCGGAAGCCAGATATGATTTATCATAGGTATTTAATCCACAATAAAACTATGATGTCTTCATGCTTGCTAACCTGTCACGAAGATTTGAGTTTTTAAATATGTTTAGGGGACTCGAAATACTAGGTGTACTTTAAGATGGAATGCGTAGGCTCCCTTGATCAATTGAGCAGACGTTTAAACGATAAAGCACGGATTATCTAATATATAGAATTTGTCGATAGTCAGATCTTGGGTCCAGACAAATACTATAGCACGGTATGAGGCGCGGTATTATGTGCGCGGATAGACGCCGGACGTGGGTGGGGTATCATCTTCTGTGGGTGTCCATCAATTATAGCAGGAGACGCCACCTTCCTTCACAGTTAGATAAGTGAATCTTTATGCATTCGAGAAGTGTTACATGCACTAGTTCACAGGCAACGTGCATGGTATCCGTCAGAATAGAGTCAGTGAATATCTATCGATGATGAACAATTCCATTACGCAGTCAATCCAGATTAGATACGGAGACATTGCTCCAACGTTATGCGCATTATCATCCTAGCGACATCTTGATGATGTCATATTATATGCTTAATATTAAAAAGAATAATTTGATTAACTGACTCAATAATGGCTACATATTAAATGTCAAATCCATCATTATCCCCGTTCAATGGATCCCTCAGTGTTCCTTCTCAACTCCCTGGGAGTATGCAACAAGCTGCGTTTTCCAACGCTACAAGGTTACCATTGACCATTGTGTAACCACCATTTGTGGATCTTTTCCAGAAATAAACTAAAACTGAATCTGGCCACGTCATCCTACCGGGTACCCATGCTCGGCTTGATGAACAGAGGCATTTTCGAACTAAGCCACTTGGGTATAATTTAAACGGATCAAGATGACATGGAATATTATAATAATTTACTATTGACAGTTCGATTAAAATATTTCATTATTCGATGAAGAAATATTTGGAAAGGTATAGTGCTTATCAAAACGTAATGTTTTCTCTGGGTAAGGACATATTCGTATCTAAATATTCAACTGACGCGTGTGCATTTCAGCGGACAGGTCTCATTGCAACATTCTCTGACTATATGCTTATATCACAGATGCCAGCCTACACCACCCAGCATCTGTGGCACGTATTCCGAGGTACCTATTGTTCCGTATTACAAGCACGCCGTCAGAGATCTCCGGACCCAGCAGACACTCGGTGGGGGCCCTGGAGCGTTGGGTACAGAGGAAATGCCTAGCATCGTTGAAACACCGGGGGTGGAGAGCGGGAGATGTCTTAGCTAGACGTGAAGAAAACAAGTAGAAAGCCATCCTTGATCTGTTAATCTTTTAAAAGGTTCAAAATGTTGACGCTGCGTTGTTTGGGCGATCCATTCACAGCTAAAACAATCACAGACCTCGAGAGGTTTATAAGAAAGTTTTACACATTTTAGGATTTAATCCGGTAGAAGTAAGGGGGTCATTTCTCTGACCGACTTGTCAGTCAAACGTGTTGTCATTCCAATCTCAAAAGTGAAATGAATATCTATAGTGCACAGACGGAGTCTAGTCTAGCTCCGGCAATTCAAGGTAGAGGCATAGTTAGTTGAACTGACTGTATACGTGGGTTATTAAAGAAATAATATTGTATTGATATTCGGTCGGACTAGTAATAATTATTATAACACACTGACAGACTATACGCAAATACCGTGGAGGAATTGTCCACGAAACTCACCTTGAGAGTGGAGATTGAGAGAATTAACGTTCTTGAAATAATGTACGTTAATGAGTTATACCTGTTGGTAAGAATGGGTGATAATAAATGGATAGATTGATTTTTTTTAAACATTGATATACTAAATATAATAGTATGTCATGCTCAAATGGCAATGTCCTATTCTTATTCTGTAATATTACCGAAGTGTGATATAGAGAAAAAGATCTAAACGTATATCAACAGCAGAAATATTTTATATTTTTAAATGTTCAAATGCTGATTATATAATCAAGGCTAATTATCTCTACAGTATATATCTAATTCCTTTAATTTGCCATCATGTTAACATTTAAACATATTGTATTGACCAAAGTTGCCATGGGATTGGTAAACACAATACAGCTTACAAGACCCGCAACATATACATTACACAGTATATAATTAAATAGCATGGAGAACCGGATGTCCTCATGGAGACTACGTACATTCTCTGTCCCCAGAGATTACTTCTCTAGATCTCTTCTCCGTATCTAAGTGAAAGTAGATCCTCTGTATGTAGATGATAAGGGCTATACCTCACTGATTGAAATGTAGCAACAATGAAAGGATGCATATCCAAAGTGTGACAGATTACACTGTAAATACTGCACAGATGAGTGTTTATGCGAACCTAACCTTGAGCAATCAGTGCCCCACGGGGTATAGTGATCCATGGAACTCATTCATGCATCGTCAAATAAAGAAGGTTTTCCACTAAGTAGGAATACATTCACGGCTAAGTTTACAAACTAATTGATCCTCCAAGAGATGCACCCAACCAATCACAGTACAGATGGATATTGTACAGAAATATAGCTTTCACGAACATTGATGCCTGGCTCCCTGAACGAGATTTCAACAATACAAGGCCTTTGGCTTATTAGTATTGTATATAGTTGATCATGTAGGTCTACGTGTCATACGCGTATCAAGACAAGTTTGGATTTCAGATGTGTATACTGCTATTGCTATTAGTCATGTTTCTGCTGCTACTAATAACATTATTACCACTACTACTACTACTACTATTACTACTACTACTACTACTACTACTACTACTACTACTACTACTACTACAACTACTACTACTACCACCACCACCACAACCACCAACACCAGATCATCATCATCATCACCACCACCACCACTACCACCACCACCACCACCACCACCACTACTACTACTACTACTACTACTACTACTACTACTACTACTACTGACTAACTGTAATACTATCGTGCACAGTATTTCTCAATTATTAATATGATTGATCTACATGTATATCTATAGCTCCGAGTTCCAGCTAGGCTGCTCACCGGCGTTTAACATTATAGCATGGTGAAGAGAATTATCTAGAATTATGCAGCAGCAATTTTGAAGGCACGATCGCCGAAAGTTGATTTAGTTTTTACGACAGTGAGCATGTCCTTGCTTTTGGATCGGAGATCTCGGTTTGGCACGTGCACTGTCATCAGAAGTGAAGATAGCTATCTGCGAGCCAGTTTTGTCTTTATGCATTTATCACAGGGATTTCGCACTCTTTGGTACAGGAAGCGAGTGAAGGTTCTGAAGAAAGGGCGTGGCAAGTTAAAGACAATAAGGTATACTATTCCATATAAAGAATTGATTCATTGGTACCCAGCGTACGTTTGGGAAGGACAAAATATAACAAATGGAATTTGACATTAATAATATATATCTGCTCCAATATTTCTATTTCTCCTGGCCTACAAGGCGACGACGCAGCAATGCTTCCTGGCTTCATGGGGTGACCGTGTCAGACCGTGTCAGACCGTGTCAGACCGTGACAGTCCGTGACAGTCTAGGCCAGAATGTGACTGTCAGAGGAACGAGGCATAGACCTACATACAGACCAGGGTATCGTTTCTCGACACTCACATATTCACTATGACACCACAGCACTCTGATCACTACGAGAGTGTCCATGGTCTTGTATAGTAGATACGAGAGCTTCGAGAGTGTTCATGGTCTTGTATAGTAGATACGAGAGCTACGAGAGTGTCCATGGTCTTGTATAGTACATACGAGAGCTACGAGAGTGTCCATGGTCTTGTATAGTACATACGAGAGCTTCGAGAGTGTCCATGGTCTTGTATAGTAGATACGAAAGTTTCGAGAGTGTCTATGGTCTTGTATAATAGATACGAGAGCTTCGAGAAAATATGCCTAGGGTATCACAACGCTGTCTTTGCTGATAACTATTACACTGCAGGAAACCACCATAACAAGTTTTCTTTAGGCGGAGGGGTGGTCAAGTGCTATTTGGACTGGACGAGCCAATAACAGAGCTTGTGAAAGGATATCCAGGTTGTGACGTCGTCTTACCCTTACTACAGATTAATAATATATCGATACTTGCTATACGATACACTGACTTATATATCGGTGTATACAACAACAAGACGTACACTAGTCTGTTATTCACAAGTTACACGTATCTAATTTCAGGAAATATTTGTCTTGGCGTTATCCCGTTTTTCAACCTTGGCACCTCATTGTGCGAATGCTTTCAGTCACGGAATATTGCTACATGAGGTCAACGTATTGTGGAAGAACACACGACTCAGTATCGCCAGACTCATCTTAACATCTACCCAGGTGTCTTTGTGCCGTTATACGTTTGGAGGTTCTGTCTTTCTAACCATGTCCGCCTACGTGTTATACGTACTAAGTTGAGTAGTATTCAAGGTATGGGAATCCACATACCATCGTTGGCTCCCAGACATTACGGTGTTCATGGTAATACTAATATTACTATCACTCCAGTGTTGCGGTTCCTATTGCAAATTTCCCGTGAGGTCGATGTTAAGCAGATGAGAATTTTAGTTAACACTTACGGCGATAATGCGACTAGACCACACTTTTCCCCTACCATTTCGACCAATCAAATTCAAGAAATGTAAATGTTATGGTAGACTTGACCATTAAGCTAGTTTATCCTGTTCTCTGTATATTTGTAGATTTGTATATGTGTGTAGTATGCAATGGTGCCTGTATTATACATATCCTATTACTGAGAAGGAATTGGATTAGGTCCATGTGTACTAGGACGTAGAACACGGTGACGCCAAACTTGTTATAATTAACGTTCCGTGTAAACGCGACGTCAATTACAAGCGTATCTGAGAATGCGTTGCCGTGCATAAAACACGTATTTACCATTAAACGTCTAATGAAGTTTGAATATAATGTGGTTAAATCATGCTCACGAGTTTATGCGACAACGTCCACTCAAAGTGTCTACTGTCATGTTGGACGAACCTGATTAGTAGAAGGGACATGGTATGCTTTGATCATTGACAACATCGCCAATTGAATCTAATTCCACGAAGAGAACCTGGACCTGACGTAGCTATAGCATTGACTGAACCAGACACGAGTCCCTGCTACGACACGCGTTGACAGAAGGAACTATTGAATGCATAGTTTATTCCTATTTCACTCTCAACTCAATAGTGTTCTATTTTCGCTTCCTTTATATAACTGCTTGCGGGACAATTTGGGAATTAAAAGCATACCAAAATTAGATGTTATATCAAATTCGTACTACAAGAAAACTAAAATAAGTAAACCGTTACAGAACGTGATCTGAATATAGTTTCAATTAATATACGTGTTTCTTATGTTCCCATTACAGATAGAGTGTTACCTACATAGATACAACCTTGGTTGAACGCATTATAGCTGTACCTAGGATCCTGCCCGCTACATGGTTATTGGTAACCCAGCTTTTGGAACATTGTTTCTTTGAGGCATATATTTCATCAACAATACTTGCTTTACGAGCGCCTTTGAAATCCCCGCAAGGTCGCTTTTAGTTACGGCGTGAATTTCCATACCATGAATTCCTTTCAACTAAGCTGTCGATTTATTGTTAAAAGAGACTTTCATATAGCCCTGGAGGTTAGATGAAATGGGGAGAATATTTTTTTCTCGGATTTTGGGTTCTTTGGTGCGTTTGAAGATAATTCCCATTCAAACGATAACGAGTTGTGATATTATGTTCTGAGCTAATTACTTTCCCATTGCGCCAACAAAATGTTGATACTTTATATTATCATCAATAGTAAATATGAAGAACAAACATT
>JAVCKZ010080937.1:0-12702 GCA_034780755.1 Lepetodrilus elevatus
ATTGTGCGATTTTTCATGAATTGTGCGATTTCTCAAGATTGTGCGGAATTGTGCGATTTTAGGTCAATTGTGCGGAATCGCACCATCGCATAATGCCATATGCCCTGTATATAATATAGTAATGATTTCACACGTTGCTGAGTACAGACATAATTTTCGTATATTTGACAACACATTTATTGGGAAACAAATATACAAAATTAATATTTTGAATACTCAACTAGGGATACTCAATTTGTCAGATGTGCGCACATGTCACATGACATGCAAATCTAATAATCCGTCTGGCTTCCCTCCAGCCAAAATGCGCCGGTTGTCAGGTACTGGGTCTCTTGCTCTATACGGATGTTGCAGGTTTCCTCCTCCTCTAAACTGACAAGTCGTGATATTAGTGAAATAAGCTTGTAGCGGGTACCTATTAACATTTTATTTACAATCAGTTGTAGCTACAACTGTTTTGAGCAATGGGACCTTGTCCAGTGATTATCCATAAGGAAGGCTAGATCATCATGATCGTGGGTGCTTTTTGGTACTTATTTTTTGTGTTGTTGTAGGGGTACCAGCTGGAGGACCCGGAGGTTGGGCGGCACCCCAGGTGCCTGTGGGGTGTCCCCCAGGCCTGGAATACCTAGTTGGAATCGACCAGCTGCTGGTGAAACAGAAGAAGGAGATCTTTGAAGGTAAGTGAGATTAACCCTCTCCCTGCAGGATTAGGCACAAAGTATGCAGCTCTTTAGAGCATCTGTGGTTGCCTCCAGCATGGAGACAGTTAAACATGAAACTTGTGGTTAGTGTAGATAATGTGGGTTACAGTTGGGAACCATGTGAAATGTACAAAGTATATTTTTCTGCAACATTTAAGGATTATAAGTTCCTAGATGACATGAGATTCTTTCGAAATCCAGTGTTATCAACTTTGATAAAGTGTTCTGGTCAAACAACAACCAAAATCACTACATCTTGAATGACAGCTGATGATGATTGTGTCGTTGCATGAAAGTGTCATGATGCAAATGTCATGCTTTGCAACTGTCGCAAGCCTCAATAGCAACCATGCTATAATGTTCACAGATATATTTTCATGGTTTACATTCATTGAAATATTTTTTTGTCAAAGGCAATAGTTCCATTTTCAAACAATGCTGTGGTTCGTTAAACCTATTTAATGTCGAGTTGGGAAAATATTTTATTCTTGCGAGTGTGAATGTGTGATGATATAGAGAGTTATGCTATATAAGCATATTGTCATGATATCGATAGTGGACTGCAAAGTTTGAATCTTATTCTGGAGCTTCCATATTATTTCTGTCGTGACTTGTACATGTTGTTGCCATTTCAGCCGTGACGGGTTGTGAGCGGAACAACAAGTACGAAATATGTAACACTCTGGGCCAGGTTATCTACAGAGCTAAAGAAGGTCAGTGTCTCAGTGATTGAACTACTAAAACCACACATATTGACAAGTTATCAAAATCGTTTTCTTATGCAATGAGCTTGATAATATTAATTACAAGATCAAAACCATATCCCCAAATATTTTTAAGGTATTTAATTTATTTGGCATTAAAATACAAAATGATGTATGCATTGAACTTATAAAATGACAAGATTAAAACTACATCCAAATAATAATATTAAGGGATTTATTCGGGCTAGTAAGTTTTAACGGTAAGTTTCCATCCATATTTATGGTATTTAATTTATTTGGCATTTAAAAATACAACATTATATGCATTGAACTTACATTTGACCTGATCAAAGGTATTAGTTTATTTTTTTTAATAAATGTGGATAGCATGATTACTGACGATTTTCTCTTCGGACGGATTCTCAGATAACTGTTGCTGTACATTGTGCTGCTGTGGTGCCGTGCGACCTTTTGACATGAAGATTAAAGACAACACCAATCGTGAAGTGATGCATCTGTCTCGACCTCTTCGATGCACCTCTTGCTGGTGTCCTTGCTGTCTGCAGGTCAGGTGACATCCATAACTAACCAATAAAAAAAAAAAAAATGAAGAGAAATATTTAAATAAATTCAAAAAAATCTAAAAGAAAATAAATAACTGACCAATGAAATATCAGTATTGCTTTCAAATTAGATAAGGTGAGTACCGTATACTAGTAGTGCAATGGTAGAATGTTTTGACTTCGGAGCCAAACCTGGGTTCAAATCCCATCCCTGAAGCTTGGCATTAGTGTTTGCGAAAATTATCTTTCTGACATGATAGGATGCGTTGTCTGTACTGTGGCAATTCAGATATCATCATTATTCTCTCAGTACCAGCCGGTGCTCGCAGGTTTACAGCAACATTCAGTACTATGTATGTTGCGGGTTTCCTCCTGCACTAAACTGACTAGCTTTAATATAAGTGAAAGAATCTTGAAAGCAGCTCTAAACCCCAATTGAGCTACAGTCCTATTTTTTCATTCTCATATAAATTCTCATTACCGTATTATACATAAATTCTGCTGTTTATTTCAGAAAGTAGAAGTCCAGGCACCACCCGGTACTGTGATTGGCTATGTAGCACAAGGTTGGCACTTGTGCAAGCCCAAGTTCTACATACAGAATGCAGATGAGGAAACTATTCTGGGCATCAAGGGTCCCCTGTGTCAGTGGAACATCTGTGGCGATATCGAATTCGATGTAAGTCTGGCAAGCCCATGCCCAGATTTCTCGAAACTAACTTGAGTTTGAGATTTTACTCGGCTGAAATTTCTCTCGGTGCTTTAATTTAATGAGTAAAATTTCAGCTGGGTTTGAGTTACAGCGCCAAGTCAGTGGGCAAAATCTCAGCTGAGCAAAATCTTAAAGTTTAGTTTCAAGAAATCAGGGTCAGGTTAACCCTCTCCCTGCGGGATCAGGCACAGACACAACTATTTAGGGCATTTTCGGTTGCCTTCAGCAGGGAGAGGGTTAATGAAGATATTGTATCCACCAAGAGACCATACTATCTTAATGATCTGGGCTGAGATCTGATTTTAATGAGATTGGAAATATGTGGATACTGTGGTGCTTTGAGCATGCATTAGGGAGTGGATTTGGTGCATTATTAATAGACATTATTATATTTATTATTATTATTATAGACATTATTATTATATTTATTATTATTATTATAGACATTATTATTATTATTATTATTATTATTACTATTATTATTATATTATTAGTAGTAGTAGTAGTAGTAGTAGTAGTACTACTAGTAGTAGTAGTAGTAGTAGTAGTAGTAGTATGTGGTTTTACAAGGGAAAATATTGATATTAAAAAAATAAGAAGAAAAAGAAAATTTATTTATTAAACATATTATAACTAACATATGAATAAACCTGATAACCACATGTATTCGTCTGTCTGACCAATCAGGTGACGTCAGCTGACCACAGCACGGAGGTGGGGCGAATCTCCAAGCAGTGGTCAGGTCTGGCTAAGGAGGTGTTCACCGACGCCGATAACTTCGGAATCTCGTTCCCCATGGATCTAGACGTCAAGATGAAGGCCGTCATGCTGGGAGCCATCTTCCTCATTGTGAGTAGCGTGGTCCACCACCATTTTATATACCTATATAAACTGACCGCCACCATTTTATATAATACCGTAATTCCTCTAATAGTTCAAACACCTAAATTTATTTCCAAAAATAATTTATTTCTGAACATGACCAACTTTTTTCAAATTCTAAATTTCTAATTATTAGAACACAGTCATGTTTCAAATACAAATTTTGTCCAATAAATGAAAGGTTCAATAAATAAAACAATTTCATTTACAACCATAATTTGTATTTTAATTTGGCTGTCCCTAATTATATGAACACTGATCATTTAAAATGTTCCTATTTTCCTAATAATTCAAACACCTACACATTTAATTAATAGAGTAATTATGGTACTGTATACATAAACTGACAAACCATGCTGTAAGTGAAATAATCTTGAAACCCCCAATTAAAACAATTCTTTTTAAAAATATGTAAGGTAGCAGGATACATAATTATTATTTATTATTATGCACATTCATACCAGCAGAGAGCAAATATCCAAAATGTATACCGTAACTTCTCAAATGCACTTTTGAAAAAGTATCATCCATACTCTTCACTAAAGAAATCAGATTTTAGTTCATTTATTTCAATCTAATTTTGTGCAACAAGAAAATATATATAATGCCTGTGTATATATAGTGTATATCTCTATATGTGATCTATTTTCAGGATTACATGTACTTTGAAGATGACAAGGGCGATGTGAAAAAGGAGATTGATCACATACATTAAACTGTCGCATGAGCCACCTCTGCATCACCCGAGTTGTGCTAAAATTGATTGGATGTAATACACGTGACATCCGCAATGGGTGCCCTTATGTTAACATCTCGGTTTCTTTTAAATCCCAAAACATTTTATCACGGTCTGTGTCCAAATTATGGACAGTTTCATAATATATTTCTTCTGCTTGAGAATGTAATCATTAATTAAGGGGAATTTCCTTGATATGTATCTTCATCTGATGACATTAGATTTTATATTATGAATATATTTCCCATGTAATACCTTGGGATTGATCATGGAGCAATGTAGAAATTAAAGGTACGGTCACCTCATTAAGTCATAGGTTATTTATATGATATATATTCGCCATTGGTGTAAATTTTACTGCGTAAAGGCTCTTGCACACCGAAGGCGAATTTCACGGTGACAAATTCGACGACATACGTTCCGAGATGCTTTCACACCATGAGCAAAATTCACAACAACAAATTTTGATAGAATCTTTTGATGTCGCCACAATAAAATTCGCTCGCCTCTGGTGTGTGAGGACCTTTAACCACTACATTGCTCAATACACCTACGTTTTCAATACAATATTCGCAGCACTCATTATTGCCAATTTAGCAGGGATGGGGTTAACATGTTAAATAAGTATGGCTAAGTGAGCAAAGACTGTGCCTGTGAGAAGTCCTGTGTTATGTGTTCCTGGCCCCGAGATTACGAAACTTTGTTCATACTCTACTCAGAACTCTACTCAATTTTGTTCATAAAACGTCATGTGACGTCATAGCCTGAGTATGGCGTGTGAGTAGGGTTATGACGTTTTATGAACAGGGCTTTGAGTAGAGTACCGGTATGGAAAAAGTTTCGTAATCTCGGGGCTTGGACAAAGGTGATATGTACATGTACGCCCAATGGGAGTAACATGACACATGTTCCCTAATTGGGGTAACATTTTCGTCGTATTTAATTCCGATCAACTATAATATGGTATACTGTATACTAAAATATTTTGGTTTGGTATTTGTGAATTAGTCCCACGCTGCTTTTGGTAGGCAACCTTTAATTAACCCCCGATAGTCGTATCCTACTCCCTAAATTGAAACTTTGTTTGACATTTGACTATAAATATGTTTGTTGGCTAAGGATTTTTTCTATATATATTTTTTTAATCTTATTTACCTCGCCTTACATTAGATAATTACGATGTTGAAATGCGTAGATACCTGTTGACCGGGTTGGTTCCATTCTATCATTTACTCTCTTATACAGTGTCAAATCTAACCTGAAACAATCATTTTAACCCCTTCCCAATTTGACTAAATTACAATCACTTCTCTATGTTGGCGCTTGTGGGTGCCACTTTAGCAGGGAGAGGGTTAAAGTTAGTAAAAACACCGGACCAATGCATTTGACATTCATGCATGTTTTTCTATTTTCTCCATTGTTGAATTATAATATTTAACTGACTATGCATACCTATATTTACATATGATCTGTGTTCCTTTAGCGATGCAGATTTTCTAAGCTTTATCATAAAAACATATGTACCGGTAGTTAATATTTTTCAATCTGTGTTCCAATTTTCATTAAGAATGTTGCATTCTATTTGTGATACATATTTAATATGATAAATTAGTTGTATTTTTTTCTGATCATTGGAATATTTCTCAGTGTTGTGAATGAAATATTGACTATAATGTTGTAATGTCTTCCTAGGGATGTTGTTCATACTTTTTATTATTATTACAGTGCTCCCTCGATATAACGCCCTTCGATGCACCGCAGATTCGGATACAACGCGGGGTCCAACGTGGACCGCATTTAAAAAAACAAATTTAAGTGATTTTCTCCAATTGATATAATGCGGGTATTATAACGCAGGTGGCATGTCATGGACCCCAAATTCAGCATTATATCGAGGGAGCACTGTACCACAATACCAGATTAATCTTTAATTCAATATGCATTTAATAAGTGATCTTCGACTATTTTGCTATAATGCTTGTTCAGGGCTTACTTGTATGTGATCCATGCCCCAAGGGGAGCATAAATTAACACCAGGATCCAGTGTCCAGTTATAAGCAGGAGGGCTATAAGGAGATTCTGTGCCACCAACTCCGGCAGAATCCACTGAAATGTCAGCAGCAATGTAATCAATAGCATAATTACAGTGTTAGAACTTAACTTTAAAACGTACTCGCCTGAATGATGATATAAATAACAAAACATCAAATTTCTACTCGCCCGTAGGATACCTTTAACATTACGAAAAATGGATCGGGCCGCTGGGTGAGTAATAACTTCTAACCTTGTCATTATATAATAGTTGCACATTTATATTGCACCAAATCCATGTTCAAAAGACTGGTCTAATAAGTAATTAAAACAACACTGTGTGTCAATAATACACCATATCCAAGCATAGTACACACATTTCCAACAAACAACAGTCTGGGATACATGACTAATTAGTAATGTAAAGCAGTCAAGAATTTTTAATATTGGTGTTACTAAGGTTACCAGAAAATAAGTTAGATCTGCTATGTTACCATGGTTACAATGTACCTTTTCAAAAGTAGTATATGGTGTTAACTTACATAGTTGAGCTTGGAACAGCATGATGTAGCATTGAGGTAATCGCATTCCAAATCCGATAGTGTTATGATCGTTTTATGTTAAGGAAAAGTAATGTAAAAGACCTGTCGAAATAAAGAGAAATTGATAAAAAGAATATTTTCAAATATGCATATCTGGTACATTACCGTATTCATACTGAATGCTTCAGTTCAAGATTAAACGATAATTTATTGTTATAAAACTTGACGATATAGCCAGAGATTGATGGTGCCACTTTTAATGTGACTAAGTATAATTAGTTTATTTCTTTTAGAATTCTATGATAAAAATCATCAATATGTATCATATTTATTAGGGATACCAGCAATTTATAATTCACGATACATGGTGAACAAATTAATTAAATCTATTAATTATTTCCCTGTTTCACAAAAGTCTTTGCAATATTAGCTCTGTCATTGCACATAGTACTTTACATTTTAATTATGAACATGCACAAACCAGATCTAAAGCACCGACACCACAAAAGAGTATCAGAAAACAAGAATAACCAGTACCACGAAATAAGGTGACAGTCTGCACCAACAACCTCGTTTCCCGCATAACTCTCATTGTTTACAGTGACAATCGTGAGTAGGAGAAAAAGGATACCAGGTAAACAGCTAAGAAAAGTAGGCAAGCTTCATCAAGCAACGCAAAAATGAACAGGAAAGAATCTAAAGCCATCTCCAACTTCTAAAAGTTACAGATACCCCACCTTGGTACTAAGAACGATAACGGGTACCCGTTTGTAAAAAGTGTGCAAACCGCTAGTAAAATATTAATGGTTGCGTTTGCGCGTGAATTATTATTAACGAAAACAATTGGTAATTATCGATTCCACTCAAGTATAATCTCTATCTACATTGTAAACAACCAAATTTGTCCACATTAGTTTAAATATAACATTATTGATTCATTAAAAACCATTACTTTCACAATCAATTATCAGATAGAATTTTAGTTAAATAAAATATGTAAATGTTACTTGGGTGATATCGCTCAAACGCGTAATACGTGTCGAATTTTGTGATTGGACCTTTCTTATACTTAATTTGGTTGGACCAAATCATCAACAAGGGAGATTATTTAATAAATAGTTTACTTGTTGTCAACATGGACCCACTGTTTTTGGCTCACAGTTATTTTAGGCGAAGAAACTACCAAAAATGCGTTAATATTTGTAGTGAATTGCTTGAAAAAAATCCATATGACCAGGTGAATGTTATTGTAGTGATCGATCTTCCTTCACCGTTCAATAGTCCTTGTCAAAGACGTTTTTATCAACTGTTTATTGTCGATTTTATTTTTTATTTTCTAATTTAGATAAAATTGCCTACAAAAATACATTTTGAAAATAGGAAGAAAATATATATTTATCAACAGACAATAAAATAACAACAACATCCATACATTTCCACACTGCAGTCATTGTTGAAGACTGTTTCTTGAACAAATGCATTCAGTTGTCATTTTTTAGATAACTTGTTTGCCAATTAAATCTTTTAGCACAAACAAGTAACATGTTTTTTAGATGGCATATATTGCCAATATCAATGTCCAAATGCCGTTATGAATACGCCTGTACACTGTTTCTGTTCAGGCGGCATGGACTCTGAAGACCCGGGCATTGACCGGTCAGGTGTACGTGGACGAAGTGGACGTGGATGAGGAAGGAATTGCGGAGATGTTGATGGACGACAACGTGATCGCCACGGTAACCAGACCTGGGACGTCACTACGTGGGGTCAAACCTGGCACAGGTCAAGGAATGCCGAGTCAGGGAGTCCGGTAAGCATGACATCATACAACTTTGGCATTAATTAGTTTGAACTAACCATATTCTCAAGAATTGTAGTGATAAAAGTGTTTCATGCAATGGACTTACACTTGTCACAGTTTTCTAAATTTGACTTGCAATCAATAGGGGTGGTAAGTCTCGTCAGGGTCATTTCCGGTGACAGGAATAATTTCGACAGTCGCTATGGATGAAGTTTGAATCGTGACGTGTTCATGTGAGGTCACAATGGGATATCGTCAATATGTAGCGCATTTAGTTGTTTGACCGGTTTATGTCACCGGATATTGAATGAATCTCGGGATATCTCGTGTCAACTTACGGACCCTATTGTAGCTACCTACAACTGTTCTGAGCAACCGGACCCTGATCTAGACCCCCAATTTAAAAATAAATAAATAAAATATTATCGGAGCATTAAAATCATTTAAGAACATTTTGTCTCCATTTCAGACATTTTATGCTACTATTAATTTTTCTTCCCTCACAGACCCATGTCACAGTCGGGTCGTCCTCTCAGTGGGTTTGTGCGTCCAGGGTCTCAGGGAGGTCGGCCGGGAACGATGGAACAGGCCATCAAGATGCCGCGTACATCCCACACCGCCAGACCCGTCACCAGCGCCTCCGGCAGATACGTGCGCCTAGGAACTGTGAGTTTTACTTTCACTTTCTATTTCATCACTTTTTTCAATGAAAGATAGTTTAAAAGTTATTACAACTTGATGATAGAAAGACAGACTAAGAAATAAGAAATGAGAAACATTGTTGTTATTATTACACACATTGACATTACAGTGAGTGAGTTTAACGTTGCTGCAGGAATCTTTTAAAGTATTGAGACTAAAGGGGTATTCACCCCACCATAAGGAGACCACCAGGATACCATTACAAGATACCATTACAGGATTCCATTACAGGATACCATTACAATATATCATTACAATATATCATTACAATATATCATTACAATATACCATTACAAGATACCATGGCATTACAATGTTGCATTTTTTTGTTCGCAGGCATCCATGTTATCTAATGTCGATGGTCCTTTCATAAACCTGGCCCGGCTAAATTTTAGCAAATACGGAACTCGTCAAAACTTGGCAAAGGCACTCTTTGAATACATTTTCCACCACGAGAACGATGTTAGAAACGTAAGTATTTCCTCGGTCGTTATATGTCTTAGACTTCTAAACTGAAATAAAATATATATAATATCTTAAAACTATTTACTGTAATTTACGAAATTAATGAGTAACTAATTTAATGCGACCTCTAGATTTTAGATGTAAATGTGACACCAATAAAATGCAAATGGTCATGTCTCCATACATGTTTTTTCCTGGGTCTTACCTTTAATGTGCAGCAATTAAATGCAACAATACGGCGGTCGCATTTAATTGCTGTGCCTTAAAGGTAAAACTTTGGAAATAACTTGTATGGAGACATGACCGTTCGCATTTTATTGGTGTCGCATTTTATGTCTAAAACCTACGCATTAAATTTGTTATGCATTAATTTTGTGATTCTATATGAATGCTTTTCCAATATATTAACTGATACATTATTGTAATTAATTCCTAGAATTATGATCCGAGTTATATAACAATATTGCATTTATAGGCACTAGAGTTAGCTGCCCTTGCTACGGAAGCGTGTCAATATAAGGACTGGTGGTGGAAGGTACAACTAGCCAAGTGTTATTACAGGTAATGGAGAAGGGAGTCCATATATAGCTGTTATTGTAATAAGATTATATAACTTTATGATAATGCAGAGGGGCGAAGGTTACATCGACTTTAGGTACCTTGTTCGAACTTTCCCCAAGGACCCAGTATCAGTATGCATCCTCAAAACACAGAATATTATGAAGTTATGTAGACGTAGATCTGGGTTTTACAGATGCAGTGCATAAAAAAAATACAAATGAATTAAATAATCTTGAAAACGCCTCTAAATCCAAATTCTACTAACCTATAAAAATTGGCTAAATTTGTTAACGTATATTTCTGTCGTCGGCAGACTGGGGATGTATCGTGACGCTGAACGGCAGCTGAAGTCGGCACTGAAGGAAGAGGCTATTGTGGACACGTATCTGTACCTTGCCAAGGTGTACGTACGTCTCGACCAGCCAATCACAGCCATCGACACATACAACCAAGCCTTGGAGAAGTTCCCCGGAGAAGCCAGTTTGCTCACCGGCATTGCGCGCATATACGAGGTGAGATGCCAGGCTTGTGTACTCCCCAGGGCTGTGTTTCACGAAAGGGGTGTATATTTACGCGGGACTTAAATGACGTAATACAATCAACGTAAATTACGTAATATAAGCAACTGCGCGTCATTTACGTACGACATAAATATACACACCTTTCGTGAAACACAGCCCAGGAGGGTGAGATTGTTTTTTGCGTGTATAGTATGTTGGCTGATGAATTTGATGATGAGTGGTGTATCTCACATACTGTAAATCACGAAATTAATGCGTCACTAATTTAATGCGACCTCTAGAATTTAAACGTAAATGCAACACCAATAAAATGTGAACTGTCATGTTTCCATACATGTTTTATCCCTGGTCTTACCTTTAATGCACAGCAATTAAGTGCGACTAAACGTCGGTCGCATTTTTCGCATTAATATTCTGCTCGCACTAATTTCATGATTTACAGTATCTCTTTGGAAACTACTATGCTCATGCAATGTTGTATACTCCCCAGGAATTTGAGAATGTCATTTTTGTGAGTTGCAGTGTGATAAACATGATCAATGATTTAATCACCAATCATGCTCATACACTGCTGTATAATCCCCAGGGTGTTTAGAATGTCTCATGTGCTTTGATGAACTGGTAGGTAGTGTTCAGAAGAGAAGAATGCTTTATTTATTGTTCATGGCCCTTTGGTTTGAGATAGTAGGTGCAATGAAGGATTTTATTTAAAGAAGGATTTTATGAAAGCTTCATGGTCAAAATGCGTATTATTCATAAGAAGGGAAGTAATTCTTCGAGTCTTAATGTAAATACTTTATGAAGGAATTAATTTTGGCATCAGCCTGTCTTTGGTGATTTCTTGTAAATTAATATTTGTGTTTAGATATTCATGACTATTGTCAGATTTAACTATATTTCATTCTAAAATATGAACAAATATTGGCTTTGAAAATTTACTATGCAGTAGGCTGGAATTATTAAGTAACGGAAATTAGCTTTCATGATATTAATTTAATCTATTAGGTATTTAGGTATTATTTTTGTGATGTATTATTTTTTTAAATATTTTTGCAATATGTTGTAGCATTGAATTGTGTTTGTATATTTGCTGTTACAGGGTTTGAACCAATGTGTTAGAATATTGCACTTTTTGACCAAATTTCACATGTTTCAGGGTTTGAACGAGATGGACAATGCCACCAAGTTTTTCAAGGCCGTGCTGCACTTTGACAACATGCACGTAGAGGCCATCGCTTGTATCGGCACTCACCACTTCTACTCCGACCAGCCGGAGGTCGCACTCAAGTTCTACAGGTCAGTTTAGTGAATGTCACGCACGGTCAGACATGTTAACCCTCTACCTGCTTGTGACGTCTCCATTAGAAATAGGGTTAACACTCTTACTGCTGAATTCAACCACAGGTGCCAACAAATTAATTAGAGGTAGGTAGAGGGTTAAATATGGTGTCTGACTTTTATATTCAATGCTTATTCTTTTTTAATATTATATGTATTATTTATTTTCCTTCTTCTTCCCTAGCCAGTAAATTTTGGGAGTCATCATGACCCCCAATATGTTTTAGTGGTGGTGTCATTCATGTATTTTGGAGAGTCATTGACAAATTGACTATCACGTGATTGACTATTAATACACGGGTTTGCCAGTGCTAACAAATATGCGATACCAGCTGGATACTGATGACCAAAATTCTATCGGTGTATTCTTAGCTGAAGTATGAAGGAAGCGACTTGTCAACGTTCCCTTTAGAAAGTATACACTATTATGCACAAATATT
>JAVCKZ010080948.1:0-12696 GCA_034780755.1 Lepetodrilus elevatus
TTTTGTTCATAAAACGTCATGTGACGTCATAGTCTGAGTACGGTTTTGTGCTCAGAAAGTTTCGTAATCTCGGGGCCTGACTTCTGGTTTTGCAAAGACCACATCAATAGCATTGTCCTTCAGTATGTTACTATTAATAGATTTAGTATGGATTGCCACATATGGGCGATATAAATTTTCACTGCAACGCAAAGTACTAATTCAATCAAAACTTTTATTAAAGCAACAGCAAAATCTTACCAAGTGTGTTTGCAAGTTGGACCGTCTCTCCACTTTTCAGCTTCCCCATTTTTCGAACTTTCAACTTTACGTTGCCCTGAGTTTGTCGTAAACTTTCAATAGCCTGAAAAGCATTTCATACGATCAAAACACTTTAGAAATAATAGTGTTCTCATGGATTGAAAACATTAAATGACAAAGTTCAACATTACTACAAGATTATTATCAAACTAAGTGTGTGGTTATGGATAAAAAAAAAAAAAAAAAAATCGCTGCTGGAATCCACGACAATTTCCAAACTAATGTAAATTTGTAAACAATTACCTTATCGTAATGTACACCGTTCAGGGATTTATCGCCAACTTCCAGGATCTGGTCCCCAAGGGAGAGTTGTCCATCCTGTAGAACAAAGCAGAACCTTCAGTGACTGCAGGCCAAGTGGAACAAAGCGCCTTGTCCATTAATAGAACCGTACTGTATTCAACACCTGTTTGGGCTGTAGACAACCTTTCCCCCAAGATTACGGAACATTTTTTAGTACGATTTGTTGCTCAACTCACGTGCTATGCTCAAAAACATGACGTTTTATAAACAAAATTCTGAGTTGAGCATGAAATCGTACTCAGAAAAGTTTCATAATCTTGGGGCCTGAGATGTTCTATAGAGCAGGTCTTGTGTGTAATCCAGCTACGCTCATCATTCACAAAGCGCTCAAATGCAGTTCTAATGTCATATAATAAATATAAAAGTGACGATTTTAAATGTCACATTTCTAAGAAATATCCGTGTAACGTACCTTAGCTGCAATTCCACCAGGAGTGACACTGCGTACGTAGATTCCGTGCCGACCGTCGCGATTCTCCTCCACAATACCGAAACCCAGACCTTGTGGTCCCTGCGAAGAGAGCTAGCACTTTGAAGGGAGACAACTCTGGGAACATCGATGTCAAAATGTTTAAATGTTTGAGAAACTACCGGTATGCTAAGGAGCAGATAACCTTCAAGTCGTGATAACCTTCAATTTAGAAAGTGATCATTTGTGAATTTCATGTGATAGTCTAAATTATTATAAGCTAGTCTAACATTGTTAATCAGAAAAGTTAGAATTTAAAAGTGTTACCTTCTGTAACGTGACAGTATGTACAACATCAATGGGCGTGGCTTCAATGACGGGGGCCTCGGTCGTCGGCGTCACGGCCACAGGGGTGGGGGTGGGGCTAGGGGTGGGGGAAGGCTTGCTGGGTGGGGGAACTTCTGTATGCTCCTGAAACACAATCATCTGACATTAGTGTCACAGCCTTCAACAACGAGTCACCAATTTCACATTCAGGACAGAGTACACAAACAGATTCATATTTAACTGAAGAATGTATACAATATGACTCGAGGAAAAGAAGTCATTATGGTTATGTAAGTGTCAAATAATATTTCAAGCATTGAATATTATGTTTGTGGGAGGACGAAAGCCTTAAACAACAAGTCATCTTTTCTGTAATAGAAACCAGTTTTACGCACAAGCAAGAGAACATCAACATGTAATTTTCTAAAGAATATACAAAATGACTCAAGGAAATTAATTATCCCTTTGCTGGAAGCCAAGCTTGGTTGACAAAAACTGTGTTCGTTTTGCTACCGGCTAGCCTAACCCGGCAAGCCCTTTAACCCTGTTGACCCAGAAAACGCGCTCGATTTGCCAAATATTTGGAATATAAGCTATATCACAGCTGGTTGTTTGCAGATATATCGTAAGCGGCAAAGCGGGCACGCTCAAAACGTGGAAATTAGGCAAATCGAGCGCGTTTTTCGGGTCAACAGGGTCGAAGGTCTTGCCGGGTCAGGCCAGCAGGTAGCAAAACTAACAGCCTTTATGTGTCTGTACCGACCTCTGTAAGTATGATTGGTCCGATGTCTGTGTGTATAATTGGTCCGATCCTCAGAGGCTTCACTGCCATGTGTTCCTGGTAATCCTCGCGACGGAGTAGCACGATCTTGACGTTGGACGTCTTGAGGCCCTTGATGATGGCCGACGCGTTGAGGTGGCTCCGGCCGTGGAGAACTTGACCGTTGACCTGGAAACAGAAGACAATTGTAGGGGTGCATTCAAAGACACAAAGAGACCACTGTCTCAAGAGTCGTATGAAGTGTACATGGGACGAGTAATTAGTTTACTCAGATCTGTGCGGATTGAACGCACCCCAGGGTTCGTATGCACAGATGTAGTTTAGTTAAACCGTAGTTTAAGGATCATACCGACAGTGGTATAACTCGTCGCTTAAACCTAGTTTAGCCTAAACTGTGGTTGAACTATGTTTGTGCATACGGACCCAAGAATATTCCATGCATTTCCTCACAGCTATGTAAGTTTGAATGGACGACGTTCAGCACCATCCATACAAAACACAATGTTTACTACCTTCCCATGCATAACCACACAACATGTCCAATTCCAGTTACCACCACAACTATTAATAATACGATGAATATCCTTGATACTCGTCATTCCTCATACCCCCATCCTATGCACCCCTATGCCGCAGCAGCATCCAATAAAAGCATCTGCGTCAAGCCATCTGCGCCAAGCCATCTGAGGCACAGACATCACAGTTGCCCCCTTTACCTACACATCTTCCTGAAAAAAGGAATCTTCCAGCACCTCGAATACTCTCGAACATGCCGACGCTTGACCTGACGAGGGCAGAGGCCGATGTTTGTCCTCCCAGCACAGAAATCGAGGCCCAGAGAACATTGTCGAAGCAAAGAACAACTAACACTTCACAAACCTCAAACTAACTTCTACCTGAAAGTTCATCATCGCAAATGGGTGAAAGATTCCTGCAGTGACGTTAAACTCCATAATCACTCGCTCACCTTGTTCTTTTGAATTTATTTTGGTTTTTAATGTTTCCAAACTTTCTTCCTTATCTATACATTCTACTATCTACTATCTCTACATTCTACTGACCATTGAGACCATCTCCCAGCACAGAGAATAGTTTGAACTCCCTTAACTGAATGTTCCAAGTTTGCCTCCTTACCTACTCATCCGTCTGAACAGGAATTCCCCAGCACATCAACCTTCAGCACAGAGGACGGAGCTTATCATCACAGGGAAATGACACTGCACATTGTGCACAAGCCTCAAACTTCCTTCTGCCTGAATGTTCCAAACCTTTCTCCTTACCTACACATCTTCCTGCACAGGGAGTTCCCCAGCACAGAAATTGTAACCCTGAGGACAATTTGACCTCCCTTAACTGAATGTTTCAAATTTCCTCCTTGCCTACACATCTCCCTGAACAAGATTCTCCCAGCACAAATCATAGTCTAGAAGCATCAGAACAATTCACAGCCTGAAATTTCCCAACTTGCTTCCTGAACAGGAATTTCCCAGCACAAGAAAACATCTTGAGCACAAAGGAGGAACCGTAACAGCACAGGAACACAATGCTGCACAGACCTAAAACTTCCTTCTACCTGAATGTTCCAAACTTGCCTCCTTACCTACACATCCTCCTCAACTGGAAGTTCTAAGCACAAAAAAAATTTGAGCACAGAGGACTAAACCTAAAACAGGAATCTCCCAGCACAAATCGGCACCAGCACCAAGATTATCTAATTCCCAAGCAATCCCAGCATTGAGATCCACCAGTCACTCCTTAACAGTCCTGTGATGTACAGCACTAATTCAAACCAAACCTTAACAGCCTTTAACAGTCTTCTATGCAAACCCAGAGGAGCACTTTCCTGCAGAAGTCGTCCCAAGTACCACCAAGCACCTTTGCCTCGCATTTCTCATGCAGGGCCAGAGAAATCATAATCTTCAGTTTGCATTGCTTCCATGTATAACTAAGTACTTTCTTCTGGATGTTCACAACAGGAACCAGGGCGGGTGGTAGTGCATTTGTAGAATGTTGGACTTTGGAGCCAACGGTTCCAGGTTCAAATCCTACCCCGGGAACCTGGCATCAATGTTTGTAAAAGTTACCTTTCCGACGTCATCATGATAGGATGTGATGTCTGTGACGTAACAATGCAGTTAACATCCTTGGTCTGTCAGTACCAGATGGTGCTTGCAGGTTTGCTGCAACTTTCAGCACTACAAATGTTGCAGGTTTCCTCTTGCCCTAAACTGACAAGCCATGATATAAGTGAAAGAATCTCGAAAGCGGCTCTAAACCCTAATTTAATAAAACAAAATAAAAAAAGGACTTTTTTTTTGCATGTCCCATAATTTGATCCTACCCTCCCAATGATCGCCAGTCCTGAAGAGAATATCCTACCTCCGCATGTCGTCGTTTTCCTTGTTCCTGACCCTACTCAGCCCCAGCACTGTCTTCCATTTCGTATGATGTTTTTATGTTTAGCCTGTAATTCTGTATCTGTGTCTGTTGCATGCCCGTGTCGATTGTTGTAACAGCCCGACATATCTGCCTTGAGTGGAGATAAATACGCAGACCTATTTGGTGGACCATCGCTCGGGTCGACTGCATCAAATTCTGGACTCTTTGGGTCCGGTCTCGAATGGGGAAGTGGACCAAATCCTAATAAATTGGACCCTCTTGCTGGAAGCATGACACCAGATGCACCGTCTCCAATTGCCGAACCAGAGAAGCCGTCGGGACCTGAGTCCACTGCAACATCTCTGGATCCTTTATCCAGTCTGGACTGGGGAGCATTGTCGTCTCCGGCGATCACACCATCGGCATCGCCGAGTCTGGGAGAAATGACTTGGGGCGGCAGCAGTAGCAGCGCTACCACAGCTCCAGCGGGGACAGGCATCATGGCTTCTTCCACCAGCCCAGCGTTCAATTCCCTGGGCTCTGGGATGGTACAGGCAGAGGCGGTGAGACCTGCTAGCGGCGTGAGTTCCCTGGACATGCTGGCCGACCTCCAGATGTTGTCACCATCCCCGTCACCATCACCGTCGCCAGCAATGTCGCCAGCAATGTCGCTAGCAATGTCGCCATCGCCAGCTTTCACCAACACAGGCTTCACTCAGGATCTGTTCTTCAACTCTGGAGCCGTACAAGACCCGCTGAAGGCTTCGAACATGCCGACCACCTCCAACACTCCGACCTTTGACCTGGCCAGCATGGAGGCAGAGGTCCGGCCTCCGGCTCCTCAACCACCTGCAGATGGTCCTGTAGCGGGTGCTGGTGTTGCAGGGGAGACTACTCTGGGTAGTATTCCGGTCATGGCTGCTGCACCTCCTGCTATAACCATCACCGACGACACAGGGGGTACTGTTGCGGAATTCCCAGAGCCAACAGATGAACTCGAGTCGGCGGTACAAAACACAATTTCTCACATACACAGATCATGAAATAACAAAAATACATTCTAGACATAGTCATCTTGTTAGTGTTTTATGTTTGTAAAATTCTGTTAATTTTGTTGTTGTTGTTGTTACTATCTATTTTAATTTGGTTATGGTAGATTGCCAATTTGTTGCATTATTGACAAACATATTTCTCGTCATCTATGTAAATATATCTAATTTAGATGAGTTTTTTTCACTGCATGTTGTATGTTTCAGCCTGGTGCCAAAATAACTAAGAAACCAGGTAAGTTGTTGAATTGCCTTTTTTATATAAATAATTTGTTATCTTTCTTCCTCGAATAAGATTTTAATATGAAAAATGAAAAAATCTTTTGAAAATCAGATATCTAACCTAGACATGTACAGTATTAAAAGGTACAATGACTCATATGTCCCGGATTTCTATACATTTTTAAAATTATTTTTAAAATGTATCTTCTAATATTTATTTTTTGTATGAGTGTAACGATTCTGCAGTAACTAAATAAGAAATTACTTGCTCTGTTTTTCAGAAATTGCCATCGTCATAGCTCCGTATTCGGCGACGGGCACCGGCCAGCTCTCCTTGGAGCAAGGCAATATCATCCACGTACGCCAGAAGAGTCCTCGCGGCTGGTGGGAGGGCGAGCTCCAGGTAAGGGAGACAACTGCTTAAGCACAATATTCAAGAATACGGTTAAAATTCCTAGCTCTACATTACAAGATTTACATTACAAGATTTACAACTCCATATGCATGAATAAGTTATCTTTATCATAACTTATCATTATCATTATCATTCTGTGGACCAGGATTCAGCTACTGTTCTCCTACTAACTCTTGAAGGGTGGATGGTAGCCAAGTGATATATTGTAGGAGTTCTGAATAAGGGAGACAACTCATTCTGCCCCAAGATTCAGGAATTTGGTAAAGAAAATTTATCACACAACACTGACTTTCACGGGGGATATTGCTTGTACAGAAGATCAAGCGATGTCTACTAGGAGATATCACTTGACCCAAATTTGTGGTTTATTTGATTGTTCTACCCTTGTTCTATAAAATATATCAACACTCGTCGATGAAAGTTACTAAATCCGAGGGTTTGCAGAGGATTTAATAACTTTCACAACTCCTGTTGATATATTTGATATTCCAAGACACTCGGTGAGATTTCTATGTATTTATTTATAATGAGAGTAGTAACGTGGTGAGATCCATCGTTGCTGTTGCTGCAAATGTGTGAAAGATTCCCGCAGCCACGTTAAACTCAATAGTCATTCTCTCATTGCTGTACACAGGCTCGAGGTCAGAAGAAGAAGATTGGCTGGTTCCCGGCCAACTACGTGAAACTGCTGGGGTCATCGTCCAGTGCGAGGTCCACGCCTACTACCGATAAGCCAGTCATGTCTGTCACTCCGACGCTACAGCTAACAGTGGTGAGAAATCTTGAGAAAACCACCCTCGGTCGATATATATATATTTTTAACCCTCTCCCTGCTGAATTAGGTGCAGTCTTTAAGTACTCTCTTATTGTGTCACTTTGCGTACGGGTGAAAGATTTACGCTGTGACGTAAAACAATAATTCACTCACTCACTTGTCTCCATTTTGTCCATTTACTGCGTCAAATACCCAGGATTCCTGCATCAGTAAATTCATGTTTTTGTTGTAAACACATTTGGAAATATTAGACCTACCCGAACATGTCCCGAGATTACGACTTTTTTTGAGTAAGATTTCGTGCTCAACTCAAAGGTTTGTTCACAAATCCCCATAAAAATAATTGAGCTGGAGCATGAAATCAAATTCAAAGATTTTTGTAATCTCTGGAGCCAGAATTCCTTTCCTAGAAGTTTGTGTATTTACCACTGATGATCTACAGTTTAATTTACACACATTTTTCTGCTCGTCTCATCAGCAAGCAGCAGCATCGGCCGCGGGTGGCGGAAGTCGGTCCAACACGCCTCAGTCTACCTCCAGTCAGTCCTCACAGCCGTCTGGGCCGCCTCCAGGTACGTAGTCAGTCCCAGGTCGTCGTACTAAACTGACAGGGTTCGAATCCATGCATCAATGTTCGCGAAAGTTACATTTCTGACGTAATCATGATAGGATGTGGTGATTGTATCATGGCATCCTTGGTCTGTCAGTATTAGCCGGTGCTTGCAGGTTTATTGCAACATGTAGTGCTATGGGTGTTGCATGTTTCCTACTAATACTGACAAGCCGTGATATAAATGAAAGTTTTTTGGGAAGCGGATATGAACCCAAATTAAAAATTAAATTAAATTAATCAAGGAAAAGTGCTATTTGAAATGGAACTGGATATGTTATTTATAATGTACTAGGTAGACATTCCTGAAACTAAATATATTTAAAAAAGAAAATGAAAATAATGTTAAAAAAATGTAATATTTATAGATAGACAAAAAAATAGATGAAGAAACACAACAAAATGAAAAACATGTCTTATGTGAGTGGGGCTATCGTTACCTGAGTGATTATCATCCACGTTACATTGTCGCAAATGGGTGAAAGATTCCCTCAGCGACATTAAACTCCATATTCACTCGCTAACTCCCCTCTCTGTGTTACAGTGGAGCAGGTTCAGGCGCTCTACCAATACACGGCGCAGAACGCGGATGAGCTGACATTCGAGAAGGATGCTGTGATTGCCGTCCTCAACAAGGACAACCCCAACTGGTGGCAGGGCGAGCTGGGCGGCCAGACCGGAGTGTTCCCGGCCAACTACGTCACACCGCACACGTCATGTGAGTACCGCTCCGTCAGCTTGGCTTGTGACATTGCAGTATTCAAATTTAAAGGGAGTCCGGGGGTCATTTGAAAATCTGCAATGTTAAAGGTATATGTGTGCCTTGACATTGTGTGCCTCCGTTAACATTGGGCCTATGGAGAATGAACCCCCCTTATTATTTTCTTAATTTCGATCACTGCATTGTAGGTCCTTCCATAGTTTAGTAAAACTGTAGGTGTGGGGAAGTTCAAACTGTATGTGTGAGGGGATAAGCTGTAGGTAGAAGGAATGAATTAATGATTTACAGCGGGAATATTTCACCCAAGCGCTACAGCTAGAGAGGGTTGAACTGTAGGTGTGTGTGGGGTTGAACTGTAGGTGCAGATGGTCCCAACTAAAGGTGCTGGAAGTTCAGCTGTAGATGAGATGGGTTGAACTGTAGATGTAGGAGATTTAACTAAGGTTAACAAAGATTTAATGATGTTGTTATGTATAAAATTAGCTTCAAGAAAATGGCCTCTGAGCCATGTGTGATTAACAATCTTCCACCCGAGGAAAAGTTATCTTCCGATTGTTCGATTAGCATTCTTCTGTTTTCGGAAAACCTTCTGTATCTTCCAGATATGGAGTGAACAGCGAGCGCTTTTCTTCCGAACATCTTCTGTTTTCAGAAGCGCTAAATTTCACGTTCGGAAGACGATCGCTCTCGTTTCAGAAGTATCTTCCGTCCTGAGATCGCACCCGCCTTTGGTCTGTCTAGGTCTGTGTAGGGCGGCATTAATTATGATATTCTCTCCTGTTTCCATCTCCAGGATACGTCATTGCCGACACTGCTGATTGCAAGAAAGAGAGAGAGGAGATTGTTCGAGCCAGTATCAACACTCGGCCAGTCACATAACACACACCCCCACCTCAAATCCCCGTCAATTTGACCTCTGACATCAGCTATTTACATCTGAACCTGCCCCCCCTTCCGATTAGTGGACTACAACCATATTTGCATACACTTGTAGCAATGCATATACTCTATGTACTTTAACATGGGACGGCGCTCCCAGTAGTTTGGCTGTATGCTCTTTGCAGCACAGACGTAGTACTAGTCTTAGCCCTAGTTTCGATGTACGATGACAATTAACCCTCTCCATGCTGCAGGCAACTGGAGATGCTATAAAGAGCAGAGTCTGTGCCTAATCCAGCAAGGAGAGGGTTAATTAGAAATGTAGAGTTATTCCCAGTAGTGGTGTGAACTGTTGACACACACTTCAAGCATTACTTTGCATGGCATGATGTGATCTCGATGAACAATTGTATATATATAATATATATTTATTTGATGTTCATATCTCGCAGCAAACTGACATCATTGCTCTTGCAAATGTTTCAGCTTATTATCGCTATGGCTTTCCTTGCACTGACATTCTAAAATAAAACCTGCTAGAATTTCCTCGCAACTTGCACAAAGATGCGTTTTAGGAATGGCTACCTCAGTCAATCTGTATATCGTAATTTAAAAAATATGTTAACAGGCATCTCAATGCCAAAATATTCAAAATACACTACTGCATGCCATGTATGCTATGTAACCAATTTAACATTGTGTACATCGAAAACCTTTCTCTCCCTCTTGCTGGCGTGCATGATCGGGTATGCAAATATGGTGTGACACTATGACAATGTTGCTGTGATTGGTAATATGCAGGTGACAAGATGTTGCTGTTGCTGCTGTGGCTGCATCTATAAGGCTGAAAACCCAAAGTTGATTACTGGCTCGAACAATCTCTTCCGACTTTAAAAAAACCGAACAAACCTGTTAGAGAAATTTACGTATTTTTCTCTCTCTCTCTTGCTCGCTTATCTTACTTCATATTTAACCCTAGAATCGTGTAATGTTTTGAATGTGCCAGAGAATATTTACAGTGAAACTATCTACTTCCTGCAATATAACTAGCTACATCCTCACAAGCATATTACCAACTGTGTAGATAGACACATGACAATGTATTTAAGGCTATTGGAGCATTGGTGAAGGGCAGTGTCAGATTCGATGTGCAATATCCCAATCTAGTGAGGTCACATAGTCGCACGGTCACAATGTAGGAATAAACGTAATTGTTTTTCTTCTCCGAACCCAGGGTCGATATCTGTCGACATGTAGATAGATAGATACAAACATTGTGATACTTTCCTCATTAATGAAATTTATGAATATTTTTCTTTGACTTTGTTGATGGTTTCGTTAATCAAATCTGACATGTACATGTGTTTGTTTCGTTCTGTGTTAGACGGGTAACCGTTGGTCTGGCCCCGAGATTATGAAACGTTTTTGAGTATGCTCAAGCTCAAATTTAATATTGGTATCTGTGAACAAAACTTTTTGACTTACGCTAGAAATCATACTAAAAGATGTTTCATAGTCTCGGGGCCAGATAGGAGTGTTAGAGGGTAGGTATCTGTCTACTGGTACAGATATAGTACTGTGCGGTATGCAAACCCTGACCGTGCATGTCTTGGTTCCACAGAACGTGCCTAGTGCTACGACAGTCCTAAGTCCTCTATTTGTGTCTGGAGTTCCGACTCTTGTAACGACCGCTCTGCAGAACAAGGGGCCTGTACAATATCAAATGTAGTAGATAATCAATCAGCCCCAATATTTGACAATGGTGCTTTTGTTGATGTAAATGATTCGTGCAATGGCATCACTTCAGCATCACCAGTGGCAGAGTTGATGTTGGTCAAGATTTCAGATTTGTTGTAGTGTCCATAATCATTATTATTATTATTATTATTATTATTATTATTATTATTACCATCATCGTTATTATTGCCTCAGTGTGTCGTATCAAACCATGTGACGTAACATATCGTAACTTGCCCAGTGTGTGGCATAACAGTTGGTCAACTGTCGCTGCAATGCTAATTGGCTGTTGGTCGATCTTATGGTATTTTCACTGCAATTCTGTTGGCTGACCTTGTGACACTGTTGGTGCAATTCCATTGGCTGACCTTTGACCACCTGCTGCAATTCAATTGGCTGTTGGCTGGCCTTATGACACTCTTGTTGCAATTTGATTGGTTGTTGGGTGACCTTACGGCTCTGTTGCCTCCTTGCACTATCAAACCTATCGACAGTCAGGACTTTAAAAATAATAAACATCTGGGGCAATAAATACGATATTACACAATGTTCGGGTATAATATCACCCTGATTTCCTTCATGAAATAATTTATATTTGCCCTAGCTTATTGCTTGTACAAATTGTAAATAATTCCATACAGAAAATTAAACAGAACATTATGTAATGTTGAATAATTTCTTAACATTCCTGGTGTTCTGTTGGCAAGAAAGAGAACTAGGATTTTGAGATTGTTGTGATTGCCTCAGATTGAATACACCAATGTTATCCACCTCCGTACAATTTCTCCGTTATTGTCCATTATTGTCCATTAGTTGGCTAGACTCTGTATAGAATGTAGCTTGTATATATTTACTGAACGTAATACTCTGCCTGTCACGCTCATATCAGAACCAGGCTAATCATTCCATTGGAGATTTCCCCACCGTCAATATATACTCATCAAAATTAATTAAGGGCCAGTAGTCCTATTTTTGACATATAAATTTAGCTTTATGTTATTTTAAAAATGAAGAATTTCCAAAGGGCCAATAGCATTTTTTGACATAGTAATTTAGCTTTACATTGCCTGTGTTTTAATTTCCAAAAATCTACATGCTCCAGGTACTCTTAAAAAATGTGCAGATGATTTGAATAAGAATGGCACCAGACCTTGGAGGTTACAAAACAATTTGTATGATTTCATGATCAACTCAATTTTATAAAAAAAAAAGATTTAAAAAAAAGTCTAAAATATTTTAACCAGTATGACAACGTTATAATGAAATTTTACAATTATATAATGAAATTTGTGAAGAAAAATTGAATTGAGTATTAAATTGTATTCACAAATATTTCGTAACCCTGTGGCCAGATTTCTCAAGCCTCAAATTTAGTTGCACACTTCCCCATGAAATATCTGCCAGCCCTTAATTAATGTTGATGAGTATATTATCTTGAGAGCAGGCCACGATTTCTCGAAACAATCGTAATTTTGAGATTTTACTCAGCTGAGATTTCTCCCACTGATTCAGTGCTGTAAATTGAGTAAAATCTCAGCTGCATTTGAGATTTTACTCATTACAGTACTGAGTCAATGGGAGAAATCTCAAACTAAATTCGAGGAATTGGGGGCCTAGTATGGGTAGTTCTGCAGCAGCTACTTTGGAATCCACCTCTACACAGTTCCTTCTATGCATAAACAACCCTGTCTTAGCCTCTTAGAGCGTTTTCAATTATCGCTGTTCTTGTTGTCGGGGTACGCGGGGCACGAGGATTTCTAAATAGAACACTGCGGATCGTTGTCGGAGC
>JAVCKZ010080959.1:0-12696 GCA_034780755.1 Lepetodrilus elevatus
TAAGGGACCATAGCACTCTCTTTGCCGATAGCTAATACAGTGCTAAGAGAGCGCTATGGTCCCTTAGCGGCTAAGAGAGCTTCGAGAAACGATACCCAGAACAATATCTACCAGCGCAGCCAAAATCTTAACATTGGTGCTTCATACAGTTCCAGCAGCTAGAATAGTTTCTATCATTGGCACGGGTACTATCGGTGAGCGATATCCTTCTGTATATATACGTTGTCATGCTTATAAGGGTATGCCTCGGAAGAAGTCATGTATCAAAAGTATGGGATTGGGCGAGACCATCTTTACTAACAAGCTTATTCCCGCTCTTCATATCTTTGCACCATCCCGCTTCTGTACTCGCATCTCAGAACCAGTTTATCAGATCATTATCGCGTCTTCCCGCGTTCTTTTACCCTCATGTGTACCCCCTTTATCCCCCCTCAAACACAGCGTTTACCCACCGGACTAGGTTCGAACCAGCCTAGTAGCGAGTCAATATTTGTAGGCTAGTTTGAATTTGCGGCGGTTTTAGTCCTGATCCTCGAACTAACCGTATGTGTTTTTAAGGTGGTCATTGAGACACTTGCTAGATGGTGCTATGAGGGTATGTACATTTAGGCATGTACACCACACAACATTGTTCAGATGGCTTTCCTTTTTTCTACTTTAACATTGATACGGTTTAACATTAGGGTTCTGGTGGCCGAGTTACATTTGTAACGTTATTAGTGATTGTTAAGAGGAATTCACAGAATTATTATAATTATGTTCCTTTCAATTTTGCAATGGTCAGGGATGACTGACTGACCCTTGACCTTGCCGGGTCATCAGGTCACCTGTATTTGAGAGGACATTCGGACATGTCGTGGTAGCGTCTTTGTGTAACCATGGTGAGAGGTGATACGATCTACAAAGTCTCAAGAAGTAATCTGTATATAACATATTGTAGTATGGATACAAACAAATAGACATGTGTGTAGGATTCTTTGACAGTCTTCTCTGATATAGCTACTATAAATTTACGAATGCAGTTACATGATGTTACACGAAGAAGCACTAAATGGTGATAATGTCAAATGGTCATCATCATCATCGTACTCATCAGCAGCACCAGGAGCATCATCATCAGCATCATAAACAGCATCATAAACAGCATCACCAATATCACCAACAGCATCAACTTGAACTTGTGAACATCTCTAGAGAGACGGGACTATGAAATACTGGTAGGGTGAAGGATTCTGTCCCATGTGCAAATGGTTATCTTAATTATTTAAACTAAGGAACTTATCTTATTTATAATACAGAAATTGAACGATAATCAATCAGACTTAACAATTGGACAATACACGTAGCTATACTGTTCCACATAACTGGACACTATACAGTATAGACGGGCCCACACATTCGCACACTACATCATACTGAACCACCTCCCACACCCACTAGCACACCACACGACACCACACTCCATGGCCCAGGTCTAGGACCTCAAGCTACAAGGTCACTGTGATGCACTTACTATACGTCACTTGCATACTAGTAATTGCTTTGTAACTGTTGCCAAATGCGGCCTCAGAATTACTGTTATTTTTCGTATTCAACATCCGCATAGATTTACAAACAATTAGCCACATGCACCGCTGTAATTGAACTGTGGCACGTCATGCTGGACAATGTACACGGCTCCGTGAAAGATTGATTGTGCAATGGTGTCACTTATCTCAAATACATTTAAAATAGCACGCGAATTCTTTCTATATTACTCTATATGCAGTTCAGGTGGGCTTATCCTGTTCAGTATAATGAAGAAAATTATTCCACCGCACGCGAATTGTGAGATATTTGAACGGCATAAGCCGGGTAGATCTATGTGTAAACAACAACAAAAATGGGTAGAAAATAATTGTCGAAGAAAACATTACAAGGGATCCTTGCATGTATCATTTGTTGGTAAAAGTGACGTAAGTTGTCGTAGCGTCGATGACAATCTGTCTCGCTTCACGTAGGCTCTGACATGAGAGTTGGATATTCTGACCTCCACTGCCAGAAGAAGAGAATCGATCCTTGATGCGAACAACCTTTGAAACCTCAGCGTCCTCGCAAAAGATGTCAACGCTGGAAAAAGAAAAAAAAACACCCATACAGACAAGAACACGACATGCTTGAATCAGCCATGACCAGCCTCCGCGGATAGATCTGTCGCCGCTATGTTGTTCGAGCCGACCTCAAAGTCAACATTGTCATATCGTAGCGTCTTAAAGGGGGCAAACAGAAGCACACATGCAGCATGGGCCTCAACAAAATTGGGGAACGCCGTCGTGAAAAGCCCCTTGAATCCAATCCTAATATATTTAGCCCCTCAATCTGTCAAGAGCACTCCATGAACGAAAGCTATGCGCCTTAGAAAAAGACGGTCAATGGTTTTTCGTCAGTGTTCAATATTGTGCACACTGCGACCCCACTTGCTATAATAGAGTCAATAAATTGTTATTACTCTCATTGAATAGAACACAAAAAAATCATTGTAGCTGTGAGTATTATTAACTAGACCCGGAATATAACTGAAAGGACGGTGCGAATTCACCTGGCGCTACAGGTAGCTATATAGCTAACTTACTCTATGCGTATTAAAAGAACGGTATGCATTAGATACAGAAGACTTGACAAATATACATAATTATTATAGGTATCGATTTTGCAACACTACATTGTAGTTTTGTGACACAATTGAGGCATATTTCTGAAGAATGTTAAATTGATTTGCTGAATGGAGATTTGAACCTGTTCTTTGAAAGTGAAATTTATGAGTTGACACCGCTCGTTGTATACTGAGATCATTTAGTAATCCCATCTATATATAAAAGTGCACTCCTCGGCTCACGATACATATAATGGTCATATTATAACGGTAAGAATATTGGTTTTAAATTCTATTATAGTCGAGAGACATTGGAATGTTGGGAAGGTAATGAAAATACCTCTCAAAGTCCACATAAAGGGAACAATATTAATCGGCAGAAATTCAGCAATGAGAGTGTGTTTCACTTTGATATTGCACTGACTAGCTAATACTTACATCTACTTGCAAAGATACGGACAATACTCAACCGTGTAGTAATATACTTTGATTTACGTGCTTTGTTTCTACATCCTGTCATGAAAGTGTGGCGGGAAAGTCTAAACAAACGATTTCGGTTCGTTGTAACATATATGGACCAATTTGAAAAGGCGAAAGTTGAAATGTATCTGTATTTAAGTATACATTCCCAGCGCTGCACAGGTGTCACACACCCTGTGACACCTTCAACAATATGTTCACATTAACTTCACAATGTAAATCATAACGGGTTCAGTTGATTTCTACGGGCGTCTCCTCCGTCCATGCGCGGCCATTGTCCAAACCACGCGTAAACGGCTGTAGTCACGTTTAAACTCCTTTCTCCGCCAATCAACTATGACCGTCAGCATCCGTTTGGTTTGCTGCCAAAGATGACTTTACCATGACTCTCACTTTTGTAAGTGTAAATGTCTTCACGTGTGTGTGTATGTGTGTGTAAGGGGATATATGCTTCGTGACAGTGTACGTCTATATTGGTGTTCGTGTGGGTATAATAGATGATGGTTGTTGTCGCAAAGTCGCGTGGTGATTTTTGGGGAGAAAGTGTCAACTTGGAATCATTAGATCCGCCCAATTAATATTGAATTCCTCTTTGTTACTTTCCTACTGTCAACTTTCTCTGAGGACTAATTATGCCAGATTAGGAACAGCAAGATACACTTCTGTTCATTGAAGTCACAACGAGTTCTTATTTTACTGGTGAAATCATAAGAGCAATATCGGACTACTAGTATATAGTAAGCTTGTCGTATAATTATATATAAATACTAATAATTGATATACACGTACATGACGTTAATATGCCTACGTTAAGGATTGTTTTTATGTCTACTGAATAATAAAATAAAATTAAATTAAATACAAAAATACTACTACTACTAGATCTACTACTACTAATACTACTACTACTACTAATAATAATAATACTACTACTACTACTACTAATAAATAATAATAATAATAATAATAATAATAATAATAATAATAATAATTTAATAATGATAATACGAAGAAGAAGAAGACAATGATGATGATGATGTTGTTGAAGAAGAATAAGTAGAAGAAGAAGAAGACGAAAATTAAGAAGAGGAACAGGAGGAGGAGGAAAGGTTCATATATCTATGAAACTCATTATCAAGTGTATGTTAGTTACGGTGTACATCTAATACTATTTTCGATACATTCTCGATGGCTTTCAGTGACAGAGAGACGGCGCGTGGGACATGCATTCGTCTGAAGCAGGAAGGAGGCTAGCGTGTTATGTTTGACCATTGCACGGCCATAGTAAGTTTGGCGACACCAAGGAGACTGCCCGTGAACTTGTGCCAGGAGCGCGATTCTGCATACCTGTTTCTCGAGCATGAGGATATCACTCATTTAACGAATAACGCACATTAACACCTCGTCGGACGACAACTCTGAAATCTGACGAACACGCATACCGCGAGTTGATTCAATTACCTCCGTATCATCATATTAGCGTTCTCGTCATGTTCCACACATAACCCAGCTTTAATCAACGCATTACTCGTCTTTGCTTCCGCAAATCAAAAGAAACATCACGCACACGAAAACAGCCGACATTTGCAGCTGGATTCGCGCGTAAACCGTTATCGTTCCGTTCACGCCGCCGCGCTAACACCGCCATTTTGCTAGCACCACGTTCGCCTGTTTGGTTTGGACTTACGATGGCAAAGTTCAGATTGAGAAACAGGAAAGACGGTGGTTGAAGGGAGGAGAAGAAAAAGGGGACGCTTGTTTGACAAACTTGCTTGAGGCGGCGTTAGTACTACTTACACTTGTTACTGGCCGCCGGGAAGAATGCGCGGACAAGACGCGGCCCGGAACCCACGTCTATTCCGGACAGCCGGAACGTATTCCTGTCCACTTCCTGGTTCTGAATGGACGTACAGCGGAATGCCATTGACCAGATATATGTCAGTAAACATATAGTACGATGTTCGTAGACCCGCGTGAACTGAACGCCACGGTGAAGGAATGCCACGTTCTTGCATATCCAAGAGTGACGTCACTCGCTTTACAAGGCTTACCTTACAAAATAATGGAATGGATCATATTGGCACGATTCATTTGGGTCCACTATATATTATAACATTCATAACATTCATAGCATAACTAGATTTCCATATTTGTAGCATTACATTCTTGTCCACATTTGTGAGAAACCATAATCAAACCATTTACTCAAGACAATTTAATTGGTGTATTGTTGTGTGGATGTTCTTTGACTAGAGTATCAATAACAATAATAGCTCATTGATATGAAGCTCGAGAAATCACACGTGCAGGTAAAGATGATGATATTCTATATTAAGGATATCTTCATATTGTCATAGTATGCCATTTGTTGCAGCTGCATGGTATAACTACGTATATACGTTACAAGGCGTACAACAGAAATAGCAATATGGTGAAGTAATTACTTTCCTATATTGTATAGGAAACACTATGCATACCGAAACATATAGTATGTACAATTCATATATACAGCAATCAAAACCTATTCTTTCCATTGAGCATTGAGATCGGCATCCAACTAAGATAACCTATACTAGTATATAACTATATATTTACATAAACTCACTTATGTCCCACTGTACATAGCGAATAGTTTTGGGAATCAAAGGAAATCGAATCAATTACGATGATGCACGATGCGCAACGAATGCCTGTTCGTATTAGTTCGCAGCCAAATATCGCCACAGTGGGAACTAATCATTAAGGAAAAAGATGTGTAACTGTATATAATTTTAAATGTTGTGTGACGTTCTATACAGCATACAAACGTGTCCTTTATGATTAATGTAGCCTATGTCTCGTTATCAACCCCAAACTAAATATGCATTTGGTTGAGCAGGTAATGTTCTATTTATCATGTTCTGGCATCAGATCATGTTCTGACACCAGAAAAGACACCACATCATGTTCTGACACCAGTGGTTAATGTCGTTCTCTGACACACATTCTGGACGGATGTAGGACATAAATGTTCAATTCTCTGTTGTACAGCGGCGGTGGCCTCATTCTTCGCACACCTGCCATCACCCCTAAAATGATACGTCTTCAGTTTTATTATTTACCCATAAATTTAGATCACACGGCTGAACTACACATTATATAAACCTTTCAAACTAGCCGATCTCTCTTTCTCCAGCACCCATTCCGAATGATGAGGCGGACATAATGGTCACGGATTGTTCAGGCGACATTGCAGATCATCCATGCCATTCCCCGAACTGTTAACACTCAATACCTTTCAGTATTGTTTGATTAATTCCGCATTAGTTCCTACGTTGGACCAGCTGTATGTAACAGGTTTTCGACCCGTCACAATCCCATCACATGACCCAGTAGGGGGGTGGGGCCAGTTCCGAGGATCCATGATGTTAAATGTTCGATCCCGGTGCCCCTAATGCGCCATTACGCCGCTTGAGTCGAGCCCACCGAAAGAGCTAAACGTTTCCTTGCTCGATGTAAAGAGTATGGTGAAATAGGGGCGGGCAGAGAAGGTCTCCCTGGTGTACCACCGCCTTTGTCGCTAGAACACACTGACACGGGGCAAGTCCAAATGCTTCATAAATTTAATGATTAAAGTAAATAGTAGATAAATCTCAAAGCTGGCGAGTAACTGTACGACACAGAGGACACTATCAATACTGCAGATGGCCTTTGCAAAGATTCACTTTGACTAAATATTGCTCGCGGCCCCGAGTGTAGTACAGCTATTGAATTCAACTTGCCATAACATACTCCTCACTATAAACAGATACAAGTATGGGTCTTTGTCAGTAGTTGGGGATATTTCATAAAAGGAATAGGTGTGTGTTTACTTAATTCCTTTTTGGAAATATCAATAACGCCACCATTTGGCCCGAGGCTGATTCTTTTCTTCTTCGATTATCACAAGTTTCAGTCAATCAATCTAGTCGCAATGTAGTTTCAATGTGGACTCGATGTGTTTTCAATGCTGTACAACCACATACATAAAGTGTTTCCGGCATATGTATAAATACATTTCCAATAGCATCCTATGCACTATTCAGTTCCTAGAGGTGGTATGCATAGTTTGCTAAGTAAAATTAATGTTGTCTTTTTAAATATGAGTTATCCACAACGTAAATACAGACTTAAATTTGAGATATCAATAGCATACTATAAATACTATGATGTGGCGTATATCAGCTGTCGCCAAAGCTGTATCTCTATGACATTCTTGAAGATCAAAACAGCAATAAATAAACGCAACTTTAATTTAGTGATTTTAATAATATATTAACACGGATGTTATAAACAGCCAATCCTTCTATTGTTAAAAATATGGAAGCCATATACCAGTCATACACATCTTTCAGACATTAACCTTGAAAAAAAGAGGATAATATGTAGTGGTCCTAGATTTGACCAGACAACGTCTTTCAGAATCCGACATCATCCATATTTGTGTTGACTTGTCCTTCTCCATTAAAGTAATTGCCATACCAAGCGTCAACATAAAGAGAAGACAAACTGATTATTATAAAGCCAATTATAGAAGAGAGTCAGTTTATGGTCATAATTGCCGAATGATTGGTCAGTCCTCTGGTTAGAGATGATCTGATAGGAAGCTTTGACCATTGTCCACGCATGCGGTCTCACATTACGGACCGACTCGGTGCTGACATTTGACGTATTTAATTGAAATCGGGGAAATGATTACGCTCGTCACACAAGTCAATAAGAACTCTGACCATTTTATTACCTGTCATCGCATATTTTAACGTGTTTAATAGTCCAGCTTTATGACGATTGACGAACTCTGCCTTGGCTTTGATAACCAAAACCTTATCTATAAATGCGGCATTGATAAACCAAACAAAATACAACGACAACAAAAACATTTAATAAAAGTCGGAGCTGTTTGATGCACTTGAAGACATCAAATCAACTTTTAATACAACTTGATGCATAATTTATAGCAATGCAAGTATGCTTGCTTATTTTAGTTCTGTATAATCTTGCACTATTTGGCAACCATGCTCGCTTATATACGGGTGGATTGTGTGCTTAGACATGGCTTAGGGCCCATATATTCCATTCGATTGAAGAACAAGTGCTTGCGTTAGTAATATAATCATTGAAAACCGTGTCTGTACACTTTGTTCTAGGATAAGTGACATATTGTGACGGATTGTTTGAATTACATTTTGGAATATATACCTTTCCTATAGTGTGATAATACTGTGTTCAGAGATTGTGAGATAGTAGCGAATGCGCGTAAGTGGTTTTTGAATGGAGCTGGGATCCTATTGAAGGGGTCATACCAGCGCGTGCATTTCATTAGCTATCATTAATCCCAGAACCTTTATTTGAACACGATTTATTGATTTCTGGATTTGAAAGGGTCAACCATACCAAATGGAAATCTATTTCTAATCTATTTTTCAACACGTGACTTTCCATTACCAGAATCCAACTCGTCGTACTAAAACATTAATTCACGGCGTACCACGTAAATTATATGCTATCTTGATAGCCGGACACTTATGAATTCCACAGCGAGATGATCCCAGGGAGATGACAGCTACTGATATTCATAATTATCATAATTCACACCCCATTCAAACCTCCAAGAGCATTGTAGTATTTTCCATGATGATTTTTCGAAATGGTCTTAGTGAAATTTTGTTAAGGTGATTATCATCCAGAATATGTTCATTAGACACGGCAGTGGTCAACCACGACGTGTGATTTATCCATATCTTCTTCTGAAATAAAGAGAAAAATTACCCCTACTTAGGGTGGGGAGACGACTGCGATAAACCCCACAGCCCCGGGCGCGAAACGTGATCCGGTTGATGCGCGCGCCACCTGCGGAGATCGCGTGGAATCTATCTTCTTCTCCTCAAAACTCTCTCCGTCATCGAGTTTATTCCGGATAATTTACCCATATACGTGGCGAGTATTTAGACTTTGATGCAAATCCATACAGGGAGCTTGTTTTGGAAATTTCAATTGATTTAATCGACTGTGTTAAACATTTACCTCGAGGCAGATAAACATGTAATTATACTAGACTTGAAAGAATACATTTAATGTATTATTAAAGTATAATTATGATATGGCTTCTGAAATATCTTTTCATTGTAAATTATATCATGAACAGTAATCGTGTTAGACGTGAGATAAAAATAAAATATTCTAGGAAGAATCTGATATCTCGGGAAAAGTATTAAATTCGCACCTACATGTTAATCTTGCAAAGCATTCTATGAACACCACCAATCCAGATTACACGAGTTTACTAAATAGTGTAAAGACTGGCATTATACTCATGTATTATATTTAATAACAATAACAAAAATATGTTCTTAGTCTTTGTACCTTGTACTATTCAGGTAGAACTGCTCGAACAAGTAATGAGTAGGGGAACCCCTAAAGAACCTCCTACCCGAGATAGGGAGGGAGTTAGTGTATGATAGAAACATGTGCTCAATATAGGCATTACTTATGTTGTCACGTTATCCAAAGATTTCAATAATATGGACATTTTGAAAAATACTATGTAGAATTTCTGCAGGATTAGACGTATGGGCGGACCTGACGAACTACACATCTTTAGAAGTTGTCGTAATGTAACCATTTTCTTGACATTTGTTCCGGACGCTACGTCTTGTTGTATAACACGCCAATCCCATCACACAGAGAGGACCAACTGCAATTGTGTCCCAACGCCTTGTTGCATCACCAGAAAGATCCTTTGCTTCAGCGGGTGGTTCCTCGTCCACCATTCCACGGAAAGGCGACGCTGGCAATTAATTCCTTCAATATTCACACTTTGTAAAGAGCTGAGGGGGTGTCGCAACAAATGAGCGGTTTATCAAGTGTCAAGTTAAAAACTGCAGTGTCCGTCTGAAGGCAGGTGAGCACGTGTGCTGTAATCTTGTCCACTGACGGTAAATTGATGAGGCAGGTTTTATCCGGACGTCGAGGAGGTCTTAAGCGTTTAACGCCGACTCTCAGAATGGACACGTCCAGTGTGCAGCAATGTTACACAGGTCGTGGATTGAGGTTATACGCCGCATTATCCAAAATATGCGTCGATTCTAGCGATTTGATTGGTTGTGAGGAGGCCTGTGAAAAGTGTTACGTTACACCCCGGTTTGCCTACACATAACAGTTATGACCTCAAAATGATTGTGACGTCATTGCAAATCACACGTTAGAAAGACATTTCGGCACGAATATCCACAAATCCGGTAAGTTTATAGTTTTTACGATTACTATTACGATTTTGGATAAATTCGTTGCCAGCGTGATTTCCGGGGTGTACTGGTAAAAACTGCGGTCTCGGGGCCTACCAGAAATCACGCTAGTATAGCTAATAGTGACGCTATAATTGAAAGGAAAACGTAGGATGAATATAACCCACAGCGTGGCGAAGACAGATATATTTTGAATATAAGAATGTTAGATATCGTACATTACTATCAATAAATGTATGTCTGAAGTATTCCCTTTAGAGATTCTATGCTCAAGGGATCGTTTTTCGAAGCTCGCATATCCACTATGAGACCATAGCGCTCTTGTATAAGTGCATATACTAGTATAGTAGATATATAGTAGATACGAGAGCTTCGAGAAACGATACCCAGAACTCGGGTACTTTGACTTGTAGGGGCAGTGCCTGATATGTTTGTGAACTCGGTATATGCCAGTTTACATAGATCCTCTCGTTCTGAATAAAAACTATCATGTATACAATGTTCCTGAATAAAATCGCTATTTTTGATCTCGATCATTGCGTGCATCTATACCATAACACTGTCAGCGTGGACGATTTGATCATGATGAAACCGAACATAACAGCGGGCTAATTGATTATCTCGGCTATCTAATGGCATTAGACCACGAATTTACAACCATTTCGAGCAATCAAAGTCAAGAAAACTTATATATATTTAAAGTTATGGCGGTATTGCAATGAAAACTAATTCAAGAAAGTGATAATTTGGTTGCTTACTTTTGGCCTAAATATATATTTATGAAATTCATTTGTTGTTACTTTAAATTGGGGTTTAGAGTCGTTTTCAAGAGTATTCGCTCATATAACTGCTTGTCAGTTTTTGGCAGGAACAAACCTGTAACATTCGCAGCGCAAGTTGTTGCAGTAGACTTGCAGGGCTGCTAGCACAGTACAGCTAGACCATAAGAAGGCAACTTCCGGTGACATTATTAATGCCTGGTCCTGATATAACTTCAATCTATTCAACATTCAATTTACTCTATTAGCTGAATTGTCTATATTGGGTCTATCATGAGGTCCCGATATAATTGAAATGAAATAAATAAATCTACGGTATCTAGCATACATTCAACATGCAACTTATAACTTACTCTAACAACGGGCATTCCTTTATTGAATCAGTTTGGAAGCGTATATCTACCAGTATTTATAACACAATTAGAGAACATTCCATGATTGCGATGACCCACCCGGTACCACCAAATCGTAGCACCTTGGAGACATTCCGGATAGGAGACGTGCGGAGATCCGGTTCGGAGATATAGCAGATCTGTGGATGTCGCTTGGTTGTTCCGAATGGGTACCACCCTCCCTCAGTATCATCCCGGCATACAGTTACACACAGGGAATACAGAAGACAATACACCGCATGTGACCTGGACAGCGCGTCACATCCTAATGTGTTTTAAATGCCTTCATCTATAGGTTATTTAATTTTTCGCTTCGGATCCCGTGACCTAACATTAGGTCAACAAAGACAAAAACAGCACAGGTACCGTGCTTCTTTAAAACGAGATGCTTAAAGCAACCAGCAGCCTGAAACAACGTACACATTGCGATTGATGGACAAATCACTAACACGAAGGTGGGCGATTAAAGGGATACTTCCTGACTTAACCCTTTATGTGTTCTAACGCCGTGCACAATGTGTTACAAATCCCCGGCTTTAACACCGCAGAGTTACGTGCTGGAGGGTGAACCTATGTAATATGGCGGCAGTTACAGAGAGAAGGGACCCACAGAGAATACTTCAGCAATGCCCAATTTCACTGGTCACACGCAAACACAATGTTAACTGCTGTCATGTTTTTATTCATAAAAATGCTGAAACATTGATATACATTGGGATTGATTAAGCTATTATTACATTATAATACAATTACTTAGGTAAAGATATGCAATCATCAAGTTTGTGATTGTGCATTATATGTATGATTCTGGATCTGGAAACCACATATGGCGGATCAGGAGAAGATTTATGTATATAATTTGATCCTCCCTGTTTCTCTGTCTCTCTGTATGTCTGTCTCTCTCTCTCTCTCTCTCTCTCTCTCTCTCTCTCTCTCTCTCTCTCTCTCTCTCAATCTCTCTCTATGTGTGTGTCTCTCTCCCCCTCTCTATGTGTCTCTCTCTCTTATCTCTCTCTCAAGCTCTCTCTATGTGTCTCTCTTTCCCCCTCTCTCTATGTGTGCGTGTCTCTCCCCCTCTCTCTCTGTCTCTCTCTCTGTCTCTCTCTCTCTCTCTCTCTCTCTCTCTCTCTCTCTCTCTCTCTCTCTCTCTC
>JAVCKZ010080970.1:0-12695 GCA_034780755.1 Lepetodrilus elevatus
TGTGTGTGTGTGTGTGTGTGTGTGTGTGTGTGTGTGTGTGTGTGTGTGTGTGTGTGTGTGTGTGTGTGCGCGCGTATCTGCATGTACAGTGCTCACGTGTATGTTTATATGATGTCGGAAGGTGGTGATGATTATCACGTGTTAATACACACTGATGCCTAGATGATTTCGAGAGGAGATACAATAGCTGATGGATACGACACGTTTCCTCCCCTACATACGAGTAGCACCTAGTGACGTTGTTTAGGTGAGGGTGCATTTAGTTCCTGTGCTTCAAAGAAAGTGCGCCTATATCCGTCAAAACCCATTAACTGGCGTTCATTTATTCTGACAAGAGAAGGAAGAAAGTTGGACAGATTTCTCAGAAAGCTTTTAGCAGGATCGCTGAAGCATATCGGTGTCTGCGGCGAGGGGGTTATATTGATACAAGGGAAGACGTGTGTTTTAGTTCAACTCTTACAAATTGATTGTTGTTAGGTCGCGTGCATGTATGTTCTAGATAAGACTTGTCAAACCAAGGGAGGTTGTTTTTCAGGTGTCTAACGTACTCTCAGGGGAGCTTAATAAATGAGCGGAAAATGGCTTTGACGTATATTAATGAGGTACATTTGGAAACAGAAGCTTTGGTTTTTATGATCAATTTTTGTCATGCAACCGAGTTAACGCAATGCTGAAATTGTGATTTAAGATCAGATTTTATTCATAACCCACGCCGTTCTGTTGGATCTTAGATTGTCTCCAACACACGGCGCAGTGCACAAGGATGGCGTTCACGAGATCTGACATCTGCATGCGAATTAGAAATGTCTGAAATTATAACCCAGAAAATAGTCTGTATATACAGTATTCAACGTCAGGAAGATGTATTGCTGTCCAGATTAACGTCCACGATTTCCTAATTCAGTCTCACAGAAAGCATCTACTTGTTCCATGCAAATTATGTTCTTTGTTTGTTTTCAACGACCAGACAATATAAAAGTGTCAAAACGCCAACTCGCTACTAACTAGCCACCTCTTATTACGTCTTACACCGTTCTGTTGAAGTTACAAAAACTTTATGTTTTCAACTTCTGCTCTCTTGACGAAGGGAAATGTCAAATAGTTCCGTGGCAGTGTAGGAACCAGTAGGAACTTTCTGTCAGAACAAATGACGGATGGGCAACTAGAAAAGTTGGGAGATCGTTATCAGAGACATTTGAGACGAGCTCGACTCTTCAGCACCACAATGCTGGCGAGATGGTTAATTAGTCTGTGTCTTGAAGTGTTAGTGGTTTCCTACAGGCTCTCTCTGACGGCACATATAGCGGTATTCTTTTCATGAACAGGCATTGCATTCCTTAATGTATACCCCTGCATTGGACAAGGATTCAGCTCCAATTTCGTAAGACCTGTGACGGGGTCTTTTTTTGTGGAAGGCACATGCATACCTCTCCTATCAGTTGCGTCCAACTTGCGAGAGAATGATAATTCCTGCATGGTCCCCTCCGCGTATTCCGTTGTCGGTGTCCCCTCCGCGTATTCTCCTGTCGTTAAAATAAGTGTATTTGAATTGATTGAAACTCATCAAGAGTAATTAGCTCTTTCTTTCTCTCTCTCTCTCTCTCTCTCTCTCTCTCTCTCTCTCTCTCTCCCTCTATCTCTCTATCTCTCTCTCACAATGCAGTTCATGTCGTCATCCAACCAGTATTCGCAGGTTTACTGCAACAATCTGCTCTCCAGGTATTGCAGCTTTCGTAAATTAACAAGCCGTGATGTGAGTGAAACACCATTGAAAGCGGTTGTAAATCCTATACTCTAAATTCAAACAAAAAATACCAAACAACATTTGTGTTCCACATGGCGCTAGTTATTATATGTAATATAGTTTCAGCTGTAATTAATTTAATTCTAGACCTTTGTCATCAAGTCCATCTATATATGTATTAATTTGCCTATTAAATATGCTTATTAACTTCCTGTAACGAATGTCATGAACTGCATTATACATCACAACCCAACCAAAGCCCCTGGACCTTGCACATTCAACAACAAAACGCATGTTGAGTTTTGAATTGTACCGACTGATTTGTTACACATTGCCAATGACTTCGTTGTAAGCAAGCAGATGGCAAAATGCATAGTTCACATGTTGGAAAACAATTCCATGATGAGAGTGTGTATATAGCGGGATACATAAACACGCTCAGTTACGAGCAGAGTGTGACATGGTGTTCTAGAGCAAGAAAACAATAGATTGGACTTGGGATTAAATTCCTCTTGAACATATTTATGTATTTTTGAATATATGCAACCACTGAACATCAATAGTATTCTAGCAGATATTTCTTTAGAGTTTGATATGCCAATGGAAATGCTCTTCAGTAGACAAGAGCCCAATCTACCCAGTTAAACACCTGCAGACAGAACGTAAAGCATGATGCAAATTGATGACGCGAAGAGTAACATACCCTGATGTTGAACTGGTTCCCTATTTGATATGCGCCGCTAGAACCTGGTGTCCACTGACTGCCATAAAGCAAGAGCCTAGCCCAGAGTCAATTAATTTCATATTAAGATTATCATGGTCTCTTTAAGCTCATCTTTAGTAGAACACTTTGACAAATCTCTCAAGTATGTGCTATGTTGATCTTTAGGGTGTGTAACAGATAAGCTTAGTATAGTGTCACGCATGAGCGGGAACGACTCTTTGACTTGCTTTAGGAACAACACTACCAGTGATATGCTTTGTCAGATAACGTGCACCTCTTCGCCCTATGAATGACAAGTAACCAAATAACTATTTCAGTCTGCAAGAGAAATTCAGCGTGCATGTGCATTAAATTACTTTTATTTACCCTTTTTTGAAGATGTTCATGGTTTAGATTAGTTCCATGCGAGTTCAGAGGTCAACAGTCATATGATTCCGTGTGCGCCCTGAAAGAATCAAAAGTTTCTGATCGGAAAATGAAATCTAGTTTCTGTTTATTTTGTTGTCTTTGAGTTAACGTAGATTTATGTCCTTAGCAATGATCCTCGTCAAGCTGAGGAGGAATACATGGCTAACACATCCAGTCCTCTGTCAGAAAACAGATTGTCTGAACTGGCCACATCGTTAACATTCCAGATACCAGTGCATTCTGTAGGTTTAATGTTTGGATAGTTGTGCAACAACTAGCACAAGAATGATAACAATTGTACACTGAGCAGAACTAATGATATGATTGATTAATATACATTGAAATTGAGACATAATTCTGTATAAGCAGCAATTGAGCACTTGTGTTAATTTTCATATATCGCAATTATGTGTACACCTTTATAAACATAGTTTACATGCACACGAAAGTAGAAGTACGTGTAAATATGACTTAAAACTCAGTTCGTATTCGGGGAATTTTGAATAAAACTAAATTTGTGTTGTTCAAATAAATTCACGTAGATACATTTATGAACGAAACACGCGTTATTATTTGCGTGTGGCATGATAAAAATAAAACAATAAAATAATATTGCAAGTTATTGTGGGTGGCAATACAAGAAAAAAGGAAATTGTAAACAAAATGTTAATGTTTTCACTAGCATTACATTTCCACATGTCACCTAGCGGCAAGATTCTTCAATAGATTAGCAGTTGAATGCATATCAACATGAACATCAAAATAGAACACGGCCTTTTTAAATGGGTGACTGGATTGGCGCATTAACCACCCATATTTAAATTCCGTATATATACCCAGGCATATTTTTACCATCTGGTCGTCTTTGCCAGGTTCCTAAATTAAAATGCAATGCGGCAAATATTATTTTAACTCGTTGATATAACCGTTATGTTTTACAATATTAGATGTCGTATTATCATATGTGCTGCTACTATATTTATATTCAGTTACTAGATTTATTAAATGTATACTTACCTATAATTCGCGGCTACACTACTATAACCGACCAATGTGCTACAGCTATAAACTTTCTTGTTTTTAATTTCTACCCGTTTTTGTATGCGCTGAATAATTAAGTATAATTATTTGCAAGCCAAATTCCTGATAAATTAATACAGTTGTACCTTATCGTATCCTATGATTGAAGGCACATATGATGGATATAGATGTTTATCTAATTATTTTTACTCAAACTATTCTATTGAGAAATTGGACCACTCCAATAGTGCAACACTAATTGGCAACATGGATTTCATACACATGTTAAATTAACGGATATACCTTTTACTGCAGTATATTAATATTGTAAGATATATACTCTTTGAATAATATTCGAAACAATAGGCTACTACAGATACGTGCGATCATTTCTATACTATCACATCGCTATAGAATTTCGTGTTACACAACAATTACTTCATTATTGTTACATGATATGACAATATTTCCAATTTCGAATACTGAATGTTTAATCAAAACAGATAACGAGCGCTACGTGCCCACATAGTTAACTACTCCGAGAGTGACGCAAGGCAACCACGTGTGCCCGAATAACAAGATCTAGAATCCTTTAAAATCAGAATTATGCAGATTTATAGAACGTAGAACAAGGAAATAAAATGCAATTTCCTAGGAGATAACACCGATATCAAAGGGGTACTAGACGAATCATTAACTTCAGAAGTGTGAATGAATAAAGGCGGATCTGGCATCAGAAAGAGCAAAGGTTATACAATGGCCAACATCTTTTCACTGTCGGCACCTCGCGTGCGGGTTTCAATCTATTCAGCTGAGGGGTTCTTTGATAACTTTATTTCCCCGCGAACTGCTGTAAAGAAATGGAACAATAAGGCTTCACGGCATTTCGGACGGATTCAATTTGTTCCACATTTATAACCGGTTATGAATTCGTAATTAAAGATGGCGGCGGAACATTCGGCACGTGGTCTTCTTGAATACCCTCGGACCCGCACTAACGTACGAGCGGATCGTCTCGCTCTCTATTCAATCCAGTATGGTGACCGCCGACTTTATATGTTCGAATCATTGCTGAATGTGAATGTGGTCACCATTGATCCTATTGTGACAAGTATCAGCGACCTGTGTATTTATTATTCTCTTTTAATGATAACGGTGGTGGATTATCAATAACAAAAACAATTTATTGCCTTTTAATTTCAACGGATTCATAGATACGAAATGGTCTTATGACTTTATTTCTCCATAGAAGAACAATGATTACCAGTAATAGTTTTAGTAGTTTATATTCATGAGTTTCACACATTTAAAATGTTCAATTGAGAGTTTTACTACGCTGGTATATATATATTGTAAATATTAGCTTATATTTGAACATGCACCATGAACACTATATAATTTAAATACATACAAAATCAAAGATATATTCACAAATGTGACGATTCCTCAACCTTTAAAAGGTTTCCTAAAATACAATGTAATGGCATTACAATTTAGCTCTGAAAATGTTCCCTAAGTTCTGTCATCATAGCGTTATTATTTTAAAAATAAACTTCTTGTCTTGCTATCCATAAGATTTACGTTTACCGGTCATCTTCCATTCCTTTTCAAAGACATTTCGTGGCAATATTTTCGTGAGTTTTTAATGAGTTTTGACATTTAAAAAATAATATTTAAACAATCATTTAAAATCGAAAACAATGCCACGATAGGTTTTTGACAAAGACTGTAGTTATTCTCTTACCACACGTGTCTTCTGTCTACGTCCTATAGCTGGTTTGCGTGTAGTCAACTTGACTTGTTGTCTCAGTACATTCATCCATCGTCTCCTCCTCCTCATCCGGGCATAATTACACAATATTCACTTAAGGGCGTCTGCTGTAGCATTTAGAAACACCAACATTGTAAATCTTGTCTTGTTTTTGGAGAGGATAATATGACTTGATAGCTGCAAGATGTTCCAACCCTGTCAACTGCATTGTGTGCATACTGAAACAAGGTAAACACTACTGTTTACGAGTGCGGTTTGGAGTGTGAAACACTGCGAATACAATCAGATGAGTTTTCGAGCAAATACCCGTGTGATATATTGTATATCTGAATATCTCTGCGATACATCAGTGCATTTTAGCAATTCCTATGCCTACTGAGTTAAAATTTGTATATGAATATTTTCTTTTTATAACATCAGCAGACATTGAAAATAACGCGTTGTTACATTATGGCTTTATTCGTGTAATTAATGGTATATTTTGGTATTATGCCTATGGTCACTCTACCATATGTAGCCTAAATTCGCCGCAAAATAGCCGAGATCTACGGAATAGAGGAGTATCTAACAGTATCGTAGAGATGTATAAACTGATATTTGGCGTAAATCGCTGAATTCGGGCACCTGCTGTGTCTAGTGGAATTAGTCGTTGTCTTTCTCAATTATCTAAACACCAAATTTCATCCTATCACATACGCCAGATTCCAATCTGTAACTCAATCACCATTCGTAATAGTTATCTGTCACATTTCAGCTTTTGGCAGCTACCCACAGGTCTCGCTTTCCACCAGGGGCGATAATAGTATTATCAGATAATCTACACCTGCTCCGTGTTCGTATCCTCATGCCCATTCCAAATTTCGACAGATTTCACACGGATTGTGTTGCATACAAGGCAACTAAATTTTTGGTTTCCTGAATATTTTTTAGTCGGTGTCATACATACGATACAATGAAGACACAATGAAAACGAGTAGGCCGCCTAACCACAAATAAAGTATCTTCTTGTATACTCTAGTATAATGTACGTTTTCAAAGTATAGGGTCTATCGTATAATTTCTTACGTCTAAAGACGAACACATATTATTTGACATCAATAGGCCTATATCAGAAATAGGAATTAAATGTGTATGGAAAAATACTTACGAGTCATTCAGACATGTTCATACGTAATGAAACATTTACGAAAATAAGCAGGTTATAAATATTAACAATATCAACAATGATCAAGCAACACCTTTTGTAATCTAATTCATAACACTATAGCTGCTAATAGGATGACACTACAATCCATCCAATAGGAATACCAATGTAACGCCAAAGCGTAATTCTACGCGGTTAGTAAGAGAGTTCTATCACCGAAATACGACAAGCATGCAGAAAGAGTTATGCCCCTTGCGCAGCGCTGCGGTCGTCGGCGGCAGCCATTGCAGACATTTCTTGGATGACTGGCGGTCGTCTTCAGATATAATACATAGCGCAAAGAACAGCGGAATCACACAGTAAACACGGTCGCAAGAGTGTACTGTGTTTTATCCGTGATTAGCTGGAGATTCGGAGAATGATAGCTTAATCTATAGTATGTCATCTGAGTATTAGATGTAGAATTGTTCCTCTTGTACTGTTCTCTATACGGCAACGTGAGTCCTATATGGATTACTGGTTATGACAAATGAACGTTCACTATTTGTTACATTGTCATATGGGTGAACAAGTACCACTACATTAGAACTCTAAATGCATGCATAACTGACATCAAAGACCATTGATTTTACCACTGATTGTTAGTACAAGATTGATGCGGATGCTAATTACAAAACATAATATATATTTACTTTTAAATTAAAAAATAAATTAGAATATAGATGAATTCCCACACCCACGTATGCCTACAACTGTGTAGAAATAGTCCTCGATGTCGACAGAGATAGGTTATCCTCGGAACTTCCGCTAAAATGTCTGTTTATGTCTCCTCATTCAAGGCTATCTTGACACGTAGACGAGTGATTTATTTGGTCAGTTGGTTCCAACCTTTCTTAATTTTTCATTCCTTGTCCCCCGGCGTAGGCTGTCAAATTATCCCTCCCGTGGGTACTGAGAGCTGGGTGGTGAAGATTGTCCTAGCAGGAAGCCGATATTGGGTGGCAAATAAGGGCAGATAACTGAGAACGTCAAATGAATGACTTCATGCATGAAATGGCCATGTTTATCACGTGACCCGCAAGCCCAGCTTGTCGACACGTTTTGTTTGATGTGACATATGTGATAGCTTGACACAGAGGTTGTTTTATGTTTTACGAAAATATAGTCCAACGAATTCAAATGTTGATGCTTATCTTGAAACTGATCTATTGGGACCGCTGAGCTATCTGATTCTGTAGCAAGAAGACTGTTATTAACTTTTGGAACTTAATATAGTGATGCGAAACATATGACCATGGGAATACAACTACAGAAAATGTTTGACTAAATATATAGAATATCGTTACTGATATCGCCTTGTTAATTTCTGGTAATTTTACCGAAAAAGACCATGTCGGATCAAAGTTAAGGCAATATGTTTATCATTCCACAATCATACTTATGGAATATGGATCGATACCGTATACGTGTGTGTTACGATTCGTATATTTGGTAATTGTGTGCAAAGATGCGAAAAGGCACAGTAATGGGTTTAACCCGTGATAATGATCAAGGACATATTTTCAAATCTCATTGGTTTTCAGCCAATAACAAAGGTAATATATAGGTTTACTATCTTCATCAGTGTCAGCAAAGAACACGACATGAAGACCAAGTCAACCTCTCGGTGATCCATAAACCAGAATTGCTAAACATTTGATCCAAACCAGCAAAGCGTTTAGCAGGTTGACGCGTCTAACAAGCTTTCATTGCTCTGATCAAACGCCAACAAATGAAATCGGAGAAAAATTCTCAATTCATTTCCCTGTGACACACATTTTGACGTGGTCCAACTATCAATGAGCTCTACCAGCAAGTCTCAGCGACATCAACGCGAGACTAAAACACCAGTCCTTCCGTTAGCAATATCCGTATCATTTCTCTTTATAAATACGATTTGAAACAATACTTGGGACGGTCTCTAGAGATGAGAAAACCATACTGATTCCGTTATAACACGCTTCAATAATCGTATGCAAGAGAAACACCAAACGTCATATTAAAATGTAGAATAGTAAAGTATATTCGTATACGTTTTAGTACAGTACTACAAAGACTTTAATTCAATTACATTTGAAACCCTAACGAGCGTTATAGTGAAGTGGCGGTAATACGGAAGAAGCAGCTGCTGGAAAAATCATCATTGGTGTTGATGTCACCGTCTTGACACTTGTCGCCGTCGACGGGTCGCCATGTTGGCGGCGACGTTGATGGACAGCGTCACGTGATACCGTCAAGGTCTCCCTACACGGACAGTTTCCCAGCAGGTTACCCTTGCATAGTAACACGCTTCTCACCAACAGTTCCAATATTTTCCCTAACTTACATTCATAAGTATATACTATCTGAACATGTGTTAGCGTTTTGTAAGTCAATGTGTTACATTAGTTAATGTGTTACCGAACATTTCTAGAAGTTGGTCTAAATGTAATGGAATGTGTATGTACCAACATATACTTTAAAATATTCTTGCAATCTGGTATGTATTACATGCATCACTTAACCTTTTATACATCATGATAGCATAATTCACCTGATATCATTGAATTCTGAGAAATATCGTCCTGCGAAATAAATCAGTTACTTTCATTAGCTCTCTCTATATATATAAACCTAATTCTATATTTTCAGATCGTTCACTATTATTAAATAGTGTTAACACTCGTCGTGGGAAGTTGGCTGTACGTGTCACTGCCAATCAGAATGTTGGAAGGAGACGATGTAACAGCATCAGACCAGAATCAACAAGCACCTCTCTCGTTATCACCTCTCAGATTTCACTATCAATATCAGCAATTACCCGCCAGTAGCCGGACCAACTTCAGCTCATGTGCAGACTGGACGCGGTCAATTCACTTGATGGCCGCAGATTTAAATTGAAGATGCGATGCCATCGGATGTGAACAGATGACTTCAAGTGAGAAACAAGCACCGACAATTGCATGTCCTTTTTCTTCAGGAAATAATTATTCCCTCGTACGCACTTAAGGTCAAAGTCATCATCACAAAGGACTTATTGGGTGGCACGAAGGTATCTATATGAATTAATTTCAATTATACAGTTGGATATCTATGTTTGTGTGTATACAATACTAACATGAGAGTATGATTCAGTATGTCGTACCTCTGCACTATAGGTTATAATGGTATCAATGTGATTCAGGAGGATCTAGTTAAAACTGAAGCTGCAATGAATCTAAACTAATGAGAACAATAAGTGGACTCGTAGATGTATGAACATTATTGACACCAGCCTTAATTTCCAACATATATTAATATGTTTAATTGTTTAATAATTGATAATATATTTTGTTTAAATGACAATTTTATCTCAGAGAATATTTAAGAATGTACCTGTTTTCTCGAAGATTAATCCTTTTTAGTTAAATACGTTATTGTTTACTATTACTTCAAGATTATGTCTGAACATTCCATGTAAATAAATCTACAAGCATTTTTTTCCACAATAATATGTGGTAGAGACATTGGGTTCACGTGACGACTGATGTTATTCCACCACAACTTTCAGGTTATCGGGGATATTTACAACCATGATAATTCCATCGTTATGCGCTTAACTCATTATTTATACTTACTCTTTTTTAGAACCTGTCGAGTGCAGAATTGGAGCCATTCAGTGAAGATTACACGTTTTCGTGAGGTCCCGTGTTTTTCAATGTTGTCTTAATCAGGGGTCATAGTGGTATAAACGACACTGGCGAGATGGTTAATATCATATCGCATTCACTTCAAACGTAAATACTTCTTCAGGGACACATATTGTAGTTGAGATTAAGGGCATGTTTGCAATCTGACATATTTGTGGCAGCATGCGAATTCTTTACTACCACTAGCTTGCACTTGATATGTCAAAATATATGTTTCATATGGCTCCCATTGATAAGACACTGGTATTAAAAGAGCTGCATGTTTGATGATCTTTTAATTGTTGTAAACACATTCTTAGCACTATTGAGATACCGGTTTTGTAAAAATATCAAGAATTCATGCATTCTTCGCTGTTTCTAATATGAAAAAGAAAGTAGAAAAACATATTTCAATCGCAAAAGAAAAGAAGAAGTTATATTGGAATGTTTCCTAAATGACAACCACGAAGGTATGTAGAACAATCAACATATATATAATATTGGTATTGGACGGCATTGTCAACTTACATTACTATGATCGCCAAGGCATGACATGGTCAATACTGTGCTTATGATAAGTTCTTGTTTGCGTGGTTTGCATCACACCATGGATATGCCGTTGACATCAGAACATCAGCTCGCTAGCAGAGTAAAACGTTACCATTCTTCAAGGATGCACAACTGTTTCCCATTACCCACAGTCAAACCATATTCAATCATGACAGACAGTCTGTGCACAGGCCACATACGAATCAATAAGCAATGAAAATGCTTTATCCGGTACGGAAAACTTTAGAAAAGACAACAACCAAACAAAGTAAAACTGTCTGTTTTGAGGAGAATGTCTCTATAGAATTCGTGGCGTGATGGTTGAACAGAGTATGCGTGTGGCCGAAGACGAATCAAAATTCCAATAGCTTCCACATTTTCTGTTTTAGAAATACATGTCACACTTGAGGCAGGCGTCTAAGTGATCTTGTATTAAGAGGTTACATAAACGGGATGTCTACTGCTCACTATTCTTCTACTGATTTGATGTATTCTTGTAACCATGTAATGGTATTTGACTCCGACATATTGAACAGCAATGAAGTCAAGAATGGTATATTGATATGCAATTACAAATGGAAAATATCCGTTCTTTCCTAAAATAAGGTTAAGAATTGCATAGACTACATACAACAAATAACATCAAGCCATGTTAGTACCAATGGTTGATATTGATAAGCATAAAACAATCGGTAAAGACTTGAATGCATGCTGTTCAATATGACCCTTGTTTGCTAATCAGTTGTAACCTAACCGGGAACTGAGAATCAGTAACCAACTTCACGTTGCCATTATAATATGTATTTATTATATAGTAATACGTGTAAGGTATGTATAATGCACATGTCTTTAACTGTGCTTCATGCAATTTGCTGATGGTTGCATATACCAAGTATACTTCCACAACCCTGTCTTCGTGTCTTGCCCAATTGTCCAATAACCTTAGAGATCTGGCTGTAATTGAAAAAAGTAAGATATTTTTCATCAGTGGCCAATTCGTGTTCCTTTGGTCATTGGGCAACACGGGTGAGCATTCTTCCCAGCGGAGGTAAACATCAATAGTATACTGACCCGCAGGTGTACGTGAATTGAGTGCCAGTCACGTGTCATGTCAGTATCATTCATCACGTGATAAATAAGGCTAGTCTTAATGAGCTTTCTATCACTATGGTATGAATGTAAGAGGTAGGTATATCACCACCCTTTATGCCTATCTGCATCTAAAGTAAGCAGAGTGACGAACTGTAGAATTTAGAACAGACACTTCTTGAGTTATGCCTTGTAATAATAATGAAAACGGTTTGGCATGGGAGTGCAAAGACTTTTGCTTTATTTCAGATACAAACACAAATATGCAATTATATGAATGGAAATGTAATCTGTACATAATGGGTGCCATATATCGACCTTGCCATTATGTGAAAATGTATTCTAGAATTTAGATGTAGCGAGTTTCGAGCATTGAATAGAATCGGCGCCATGGGATTTCTAAGGTCATTGAAACAAATACATATATATTACATCTCAACATATTAAAGAAAATATGCATTCTTGTATACGGGTAAAAAAAATAATATTTATTATACGCTTGGCAGTAGGATAGCGGAATATATGAGTGAAAATATATCCTTATACTACACTCTACAGAG
>JAVCKZ010080981.1:0-12693 GCA_034780755.1 Lepetodrilus elevatus
TCCGAAACTCTTTTACTCAGTTTTAGTCATTCGGGACAATTGTCTGAAACAAAATTTATTGCAGCTGAATCACTGTAGATATTAATCTGATGAAAACAACCATAACCTTTTTTCTTCTTTTTTTTCCTCTCTTTGAATTTGGGTTTAGAGTTGCTTTCAAGATTCGTTCACATCAATCACGACTTGTCAGTTTAGGGCATGAGGAAACCCGCCACATCTGCTATTAGCGCCGAATGTTGCAGTAAACCTGCGAGCACAGACTGATATTGACAAGACCAAGGATGATATCTGCATTACCACTCTACAGATAGCACATCCTATCAATATTGTGTCAGAAATGAAAATTTCGCAAACATTGATACCAGGCGCGGAATTTGAACTCGGGACTTTGGGTTCGGAAGTCTAAACGTTCTACCACTGTGCTACCACCCCCCTACCCAAAACAACCTAGATGTTAGCCTTTGATGAATGTCATAAAAGACCAATATTGGACTAAAGCAGTTGAAATCACAGTTATTTTTTTACCCAGCAGAGCGACATTGACATGTCTTGACCGTGGATGACAGAGAATGGATGCTGCAGTGACCACTCCCAACGTTCCCTCGGAGCCGATGAACATCTGCTTAATGTCGTAGCCAGTGTTGTCCTTGCGCAGAGTTTGAAGGCAATCAACTACTTCCCCATTGGCTAACACCTGGACACAAAACAAGTCACATAGATTTGTACATGAACGACATTTCCAGTTTTGAATTCTGTACAATTAGCTTGAAAGTTCAACAGTCTACTGATTTGAATACTCTATTAGTTTGAACATAGTAATTTATCCCTACCCCAAATATTTGTTTTCACCTTAAAATACAAACATACCCAGTTTGTTCAAAGCATAATTTTCTAATTATTTTTAACACATTATGACATATATGGTATTTTTTTATGTCTGTGTGGCTAATAAACATTTTAAACACAAATAATTATATAATAAACAAATATTTGGTTGTCATTAATTATATGAACACAAATCATTTTCAATATTCATGTTTTTTTAAATATATTTGAACAATTAAACATTTGTATTATTAGTTCATTAGTGAGCATTATAATACTACCCTCTTCCCTATATGTTTAAATTGATAATCACCATAAAACAAAACCTTAAATGTGTTTTCCCTACACAAGTACCATTTTTTTTATGTTCGAAATAACAGGTGCAGCAAGCTATACTTACTACTATATAAAAAATAAAGAATACATATTTAAAATAATTTTTAAAAAAATCATAATATACCACTTCCAAACCGAGAACATTCCCATGTAGTGATCCATATCTGATGAGACGTATTCCACCGGCGTTCGTAGAGATGTTTCCTCCGATATGGCAGCTGCCCTTGGCACCGAGGTCAAGGGGAACGACAAGGTCGTGGTCAGCTGCGTGGTTGTCCAGCGTCTCCAAGACACAGCCTGACTGACACACCAGTGCACCTAGAAAACAGTCGTGGAGAGCGTAAGAAATAAACAAACAAACAAACAAAAAACAGAAATAAAAATGAAATGAAAAATAAATTCTTTAAAAAAAAAAATGCAATGCAGTAAAATAAATACAAATATAAGTATATAAAAAGTGTACAAATAATTTGTTTAACAAAGTGATGTAAAACAACATGTTATGAATATTATTAATAATTGTTGAAGTAGTTTACCGGAGGCCTCATCCAGAGATATGATTTTGTTCATTAGTTGTGTGGACAGCACTATTTCATCAAAGATGGGTATGCTGCCACCAACCATTCCAGTGTTCCCGCCTTGCGGAACCACTGCAAGTTTTCGTTCATTGCAATACGATAGAATTGCAGATACTTCTTCTGTTGACTTGGGTTTCAGAACAACTTTTCCAGCACCTACAAAACATAACTTTTGTCTTTAAAGAAAATATCATAAATAATACAGTAATAGTAATTTCTGAAGAGATTTACTAACATAATAAATTCATGAATAATTGTGTAACATTATTATTATTATCAGGGTGATCAAGTTATTTAATCATTGTTTTCCAAATTAAAGACAGTCTCATTAAAATACTAGTACAAGATCCGAAATTACGCTCAAACAGATATATATCACATTACGGTCTCAGGAAATCGCCATATGACTGGTGTCAATTAGAACTTGGACTGCAGCCAATCACAGCCTCACCTAGATAAATCCTCTGGGTCGTTTACAAACTTTCTGCACCGTTTAACATGTAAACCGGCCACTGATTGACTAACACTACGTAGCATTGAATGTCCGTCAAGGTGAGGTCAAAGCGCAATCTGATGCAAGGTAAATGCTGATTCTTTGCAAGTTTGGTTTAATCTAACGTTCCGGTTACCGTATGTGCATGACAAACTGAATTCTGTGTTTCAAAACTATGCTATTTTCGTTATCAGAGGGATCATTCATTTTTATATAAATGTATCCGCTGCAACTTAACTAGATAATATACAATTTTTACAGTAGTTTCTCCGATTACTGGTTACAGGCCTATTATCGCCCAGGACCTATTATCGCCTACCCCAGCTGTAGCACTTCTGCGTTGATGATTCATTTGGATTATGGTATATTTTAAATAAAGAACACCTACTAATTACCAAGAGATGATAATTGGAGCTATAATTGTATTTTATTTTATTTTAAATTAATACCACTAGTATTAGCTTCAAAATGTACAAAATGAAATATCAGTGGTTGATCACGTTTCCAGGAAAACGTTAATATTTTAGGCGATAATATAGTCCAGAATCTAGATGTCTATGGCACCATATGCATTCAGCTCATATCGACGTCTAGGCGCTATCTTATTTCAAAACCGCAATAACCATATGAGTGCTAGTCAGCTAGTAGTGCGATAGTGGAGACGATGCAACTTTGTTTAGCGATAATAGAGATGTGTCTTCCATGAGAGAGTTGAGCCGCTAATAATAATGGCTCTGCAAATGTGTGCCATACTGTCTAAAACTTATATTTTATTTCTACCGTATGCGATATACATGTACCTTTGTACGTTTTCAACCAGTCTTCATTATACGATTCAATGTCACTTGGATCTGTTAAAACTCTTTCACTAATCAGTGATTTAAAGAAGTTAATGTCAGCATTAGCAATTTCACTATAAGGGCCACGATTTAATTTCGGTTTCCGTAAACCAGCTGTATTTTCAGCACTGTTCCTGCACGAAATGTGGAATTTATAACTTGAAGAACTATTTTCAAACTGCTTTACAGGAAAGCCAGTTTGTTGACTAGATAATAATGAGCAGTGGCGGCTTAATACTTTGGATGCACAGCCTGAATTCAATAGTTGTCTAGTAAAACACTGATGAAGCATGCTTAGCACTTAGCAGTTACCAGCTGGTTACAAGATTAGCGATTTCTTTTTGCAAAGGTAAATAATATGTTTAGAGTTATCGGTCCTGATACCGTCCTGATAAGCAGACTTTCATATTTTCCGAATTGAGATTTTGGATTTATTAGGATAACGGACAAATAAATGAGAAAATAAAAAATTTAGTTATAAACCAATACTCTATCAGTATTTTAATATGTATAGTCATCAAACATTCCAATTTGATAGAATTTTCAAAATAGAAACGTCTACCGTTTCCACATATTTCTAAATTTAAATTTCCAAGATGTCAGCCTCCATCATGAACGAAAGTTTGGATCCGAAGAAGAGAAAGATTGACGCTAAAGATGAGTCAAACGGCGAAAGTTTTGCAGGGTTTACAATCAAGAAGATTCTAAGAGAAGATCAGCGTTCAAAATTCATTTGTTTAGTTGGGGAATTTGAAGGAAACGACGAGTCTGCCCTGGTCATGTTAGAAAAAGAACATTTCCCCAAACTAAGCTTGCCGAGACTCCTATCTAAAGAAACAACGTTGAAGCAGACATTGAAGAATGATATCTATACCACCTACGAAGCCTACCCCGCATCAGATCTTGCAGGTTAACATGGCTAATAATATTACTATATTTGGCAGAAACTACGAAACGTCTCCAGTCCCACCCCTAACACAATAGCAGAAAACAAGCTGATGACGTGAACAACGGCGAAAAATCCCGTTGTGTTGCCACCCACGATGCTATGTGACATATTTAGTGACATCACATGCAAGGTCTCAAATTCATGGCCCCAGCGACTGGCCCTGCATAGCCAGAAACGCTTAAAAATATGTTAAATAAACTGCAGTTGGCTCCCAAATTAGTCGCTGAATTGAGCCATGCTTTCTGTAACTAAACGGGTTTGGGAAATCCCTCAATCAGTGGGTCTGCTCGATTGAGCGGAACCCTGCCGAACGGGGGGAATAAAGTTGTACACATACCTAGCCATCTACTTTGCTTTTTATGACAAATGTTGTTAATATAACAAACAAACTGTTATCAGAATACAAGTTAGACCCACGATATTATTTCAAATACAGAATAAATATTGTTCATAATTACTCACATTATCTAGAGCTCCTAAACAATTGTTTTCTGGCAGTCATCTTCGTAAAAGTTCCCTCTAGCAGTGACTCAGATGGCCAACAAAATGTTCAGGACAATATCCTAACAGGTTTTTTAAATCTCGGACATTTATGAAAATAATCAGGCATGGTCTTTAATAAATTCGGACATTTGCGAAAATAATCGGGTATTGTCCGATGACCGATGCCCATCTGAAACACTGCTCTAGTAGAAACTTATTGCATAAAATGCACCTTTCTCACGCCCAATAAAAAATAGCTATCGTGCTTGTGCTGTGACACAAATCTCGCAGTGACATTAAACTCCATAATCACTCAATTTATCACAGGTTTCAAGAGTACTGTGATATACCCGGCCTCTCAGAAGCATATAGACAAGTACTCCGATCACGACCCATTTATCATCAGGGAAACTCCAAAGCTATACACTGATGTCACCCTCCCCTGTTTGGAGAAGTCTAACTTTAGCATAAAGGTGAAGGTCGTTCTGGCGTGTTGTATTCCCATATGGGTGCATTGAATAATTGCAAACAGTGGGGAGCGGGGACCTATTCTCGAAACGTTCTTACGAATGTAGCCATACTGTAAGAATCTTTAAGAACTGTTCTTAGGCTAAGAAGTACGTAATAACATTTCGAGAATAGGCCCCCCAGACCTCTAGGCAAACTGCAGTTCGTTCATGTTTTGCTCTCCTGACGATTTAGCTTATTCTCCAACATCTTTTTACCCAGTTTCTTGGACATTGTATGAGTATTATTGCAATTTATTATTAATATAAATAATAATTATTTTTATTAATATTTATTACTATTATTTTATATTTATATTATTAATATTATTATTCAGTGGGTGTACAACATTTTGGAGAAAAAGTCGGAATCCGAGCGTATCGTCTTTGAAGATCCAGATCCACAGACTGGGTTCCTACTGGTGCCGGACATGAAGTGGGACCGGAAGGACATCGACAGCCTCTATCTGGTCGCCATCGCCCACCAACATGGCCTCAAGTCATTACGAGACCTCGACAAGACCCACCTACCTCTCCTGAAGAACATATTAGACAAGGGAATGGTGAGACTTGTGATTATATGCCAAATTGTTTTTATTTTCAAGTTGAAACATTATGAGCATTTCCAATTTTGTCAATTTTACTTATTTGAACCATTTTTTCTCTCTTTTTCTCACTGTTGTTTTCAGAATATTGTTAATTTAATAATTATGTGTAAATAATTAACCAAATATTGACCAAAGTATTTTGACAAACTTGGACAACGTGAATTTAACAAATCGGGAATATGTTTTTTCTCTTAAATTTGGCAAAATCGTGAAAATTGCGAGCCGCTAAATAAAACCGTTTTACAGTACTAGAATATCCACATTTATGGCCACACGAACACAGACGTTTTAATGACCAATAATCTGTTAAGTGCGACAGTCAAGATACTAAATAAATAAATAATAATAATAATAATAATAGTGCTACTCATAACCCTACTCACAAAATATAATGATGAACATACTAAACGAATATTACAAAATATGTTATACTTGTTATACTTGCTTGTATTAATGATTACCTTTTGCAATAGAACACCAATTAGTAAGTGTGAGCAATAAACTGCCAGAAATGGAACAACTGGCGTGACCGATTAAGAGGTGTTATAATCTCACTGCCAGATTCGTGAATGCCAGATTCGATAATAAACCGGTCAACTATGGCCCGGTGTTCATGGCTGTAAAGCGTACACGCGTACACGGAAGATCTTCACATGATGACGAACCGTGTGTTATCGGTCGTTAGATGGGAGATATATGTAGTCCTCTAATGGTGTTCCAAGTCCATCTCCCGAGGTCTTCATTATGGACATCGTCAGTCATTCCTATCCAGGGCTCGCATGATAAATGATTGGTATTTGATCAGGTATTTATAAGTGTCAGTTAGGATTGGTATTGTTGATATCGATACGGAACTGGCTAAATATCACTGTGAAGGTTTTGGATCATTAGTCACTGTGTGAAGCCAATTAATCGCATGTTGGGACCATTTTGGTTATGGTTATCAAATCACGTGCATCACCGCAAAATATACCAATCATGCTGGCCTCAAATTTCGCTGGTGCTATTTCAGGGAACTTCCCTAATTACCAGCAGTGCATTTGTTCTGGGATAAATCCATTAGGTATTACTACGCTACACAGAATAAGTACATTTAATGACAAGTTCCGGTTGTCGTGGAACTATTTATTTGTATCTCAGAGTTATCGTTCTTCCTGCATAAGCAGCATGTGTTTCTTGGTCTTAATACGAATTATTTACATTGTATGATGACAATTTATGGATGGTTAACATCAGCTGTACATAGTTTTCCAATTCAAATTGCTATGCATACTATGCATTCAAATGTTTATAGGATAGATAAATATATGTACCTAAATGGACCTCAATCAGAGAATAAAATAGTCCATGACAACATAAAATAGTGCATGCTTGCCTTATACACGTCTATCGAGTTCCTACTGCTATGCCTGTGACTATCTATGCTTCGTGGTGTTCAGTATAGGCCTACAGTGTAACATAGCCGTAGACATATTAGAGGAGAATCTATATATATACGTTCAACTGGTCCAATGATCGACATGTCAGTTAGTGTTAGGACGCCAGACAGACGATCATGTACACAGCCAAATATAAATACGAAGAGATAAACCGAAAGGGACACAAATATAGACATACGACTTGAGTTTCACGAAATGGTCGCACTGTAGTACTGGGTATTGTTTCTCGAAGCTCTCATATCTACTACGAGACCATAAGGACTCTCGTAGCGATCTCTAATACATGAGGATCGTGCACTTACGAGAGCGCTATGGTCTCATAGTGGATATGAGAGCTTCGAGAAACAATACCCTGTATCGAGGGCGTAACTTGGAGTGTAAGCCTTCCTTTTTCCTTCTCGATTTACGCCAGGACTATCTATGCTACTCTTCGTACAATCCATGCGTGAATATGTGGTAGTTTTTCACCTTGCATATATAATAATACAGTATATTAACTACTTAGCCGGCTAGTGTAAGAATGTTTGGGCTGAATATGAAAATACACAACCAATTAGTAACATCTTCATCAACATATCAATGTAATTTTTGCATCGTCTCTACAGTAATATCCTGACATTAGGAATATAAATTAATGATGCACACAATGTTACATATGTTTTCATTCTTAACTGTGCAATTATATGGCCATGTTGCCGGAGCTATCGTATACATAACAAACTCGTTTATATAATAATAAGCCTTCTTGGAGGAAAGCATGATGATCAAGAAGAGTAAATGTTTCCTCCCTTCTGCTTTAAGTTAATGTCGTCTGGTATATGATGCCTTTAGGGTATCGCTTCTCGAAGCTCTCATATTCACTATGAGATCATAGCGGTCTCGTAAGTGCACGATCCCAATGTATTAGAGATCGCTACGAGAGTCCTTATGGTCTTGTAATAGATATGAGAGCTTCGAGAAACGATACCCTGGAACATGGCCGCAAGTCAAAATCTCATATCTTAGTTATTTTCCTTTGTATTTCAGTCATGCTACGAGCAGCTACAACAGTGTGTTAGCGCCGAGGAGAAACATTCCATTTTTCTGGAACTTTCCAAACTTCTGAACACCTCTTTAGAACTGCTCAAAGGTCGGCAGTCGTTGCACTTCACCTCGCTCAGTGCCATCAACGGTATTATGGACATGTGCATCGTGCATAAGAACTACGAGTGCGGGTCTCTGACAAAGAATTCGGAGTGGACCACCACGCCGTTGGATAACCTCCAGAAGGGAACTCCCAAGCGGAAGGACCATGGTGCTGCTACCTCTCCCACTGCGGAGGATGTTCCTGTCACGTCGACCCCGTCTGCCTTACACCGGATCTCCTCGCTGCACAAAAGGCGCGCGAGTGTCGCTCACGATTCGCACGGAGATAAACGCACGGACGACGAGGACACGAAGCCCGCCAGTGCGTTCGTTAACAGGACTCCTCTAGAGATTCTAATGTCCCTGGATCCGCATTTGGTGCTTACGGTTCTCCAGAACAGTATATCCATGCACAAGGTGATCATTGGGAACCGGCAGAAGTGCACGCCGAGCATCAGGTGGCGCCACTGTACGCATCATTGCCTACAGGTCCTCAGTGCCCGGATCTTGACGGTCATGTGTCACGGCTCGCACGTGCAAAGCAAGCTGGTTACTGATGGTCACGTGAAAACCATGGTGGATGCCCTTGACCCTAACCACGATCCAGTAAGTATTTTTTTCTTTTTAATATGCTTTCCCATGTTCTGTAATAATGTGCATATATCAGTTTATTCCTGATAATAGTTAAAGGACGCTGTTTGTTTTATGTATCATCTGATCATGACGTCATCACACGTTGATGACCTATCGCAGGATACAAATTGGACGGCACATTTGATCTTCCTTGAAAGTACAGTGCACTCTGTCATTCCCGGCATCTTTTTGTACATGGTAATCTGCGTATATCGGCATATAATGTTTTAAAGTTAAAAACTTCAATCTTCTACTTGGAGTGTCTTTGTAAAACCAATCTTGCCAGTTACGGAAAGTACTAATGTATTGATTGAAACTTTATTGATTTTATTTTTTAAATAAATATTAATATTAATTACTTTACTAATGGCATTGGAATATGTTTGTTTCGACAACACTGTTTACCAACGACCAATTAAAGAACGACAGTGACAACATAGAGGAACACGTCGTTGATTCGTTAACACACTAATCAGGTTGCTGACCTTTGATCAAGGTACTGAACCCCACTTTACCCACAACTGAAGTTTCATTAACAGTAAGGAATGTTGAATCATTGCATGTATGCACACATATTGAAAGAATCATATAGATAAATCAATATTCGGGTTACTGTATAGGACATAAACCTCTAATGTTAATATGATCCATCGACGTGAGACTTTCATGTACGCGGATTAGCTAAACAGGATCTAATATAGATAATTGTGTTTTCAGACCAGCTCCGCTTGTAACACATTACCTAGTTTCAGATTCAATACTGCATTATGGTAGCATTGCCCAATCATTAATTATATGAGGTCCCGTTCGAGAAAGAAATCGTAGCCCTTTGAAAGACGTAATTACTATAATTGCAGTTGGTTGCATGCGTACATGTACTATTACGACTCTCGTGGAACACATTTGGTTCTCAACTCTCAAAACAACACTTATGCAAACCTTTCTTTAACACAAATAATAAAAATAATAATTCTTGAAATTTCCAATGACTACGCAATCTGTTTCACCCTTTGGTCATCTTTCCACGTCTTATTTACGACCTGATGAGCAATTATTGCAGTTTGTTATTTCGTGACCTTTTACATTATACTCACCTTCAAACTTTTTAAGATAGTGTTCTTTCTCCTCCAAAGAAATAAGGGGTCGTGTACACTGATAAAGAAATTATAGCCAAAAATAAATACATATAAAATAAAATGGTACTCATAAAAGGTTCGAGCCCTCGCGACTGGGTCGTAACTGTAATCCAAGCTTAAATCAAAGAGAATGGCAAGTGATACCTTGACGTGCGCCATAAATATCGGACTACGTCTTTGACCCTTTCGTAAAACGCCATAGCATTATATCCATAAAAATGGCTAAATATATGTTATGTATGCCATCAAATAAAATATATATCCGGATGAATCTCTGCTACAATTCTTTGGAAATTTCGAAATATTTTCATTCTGAAGTATTAGTCTTCAAAATGGACAAGACGCATTAGAATGTCTGGCTGGGAAACTTAATCTTCAAGTTGAGCTACCCAGACGATAAGAAACTTACATCAATAATGTATCAGTAAGATTTCAATTCCTAAAGGTTTATTTGGATAGGTAGACGTCATAAGTTGTTTCCATCGATCGGTGTGTGTGTGTGTGTGTGTGTGTGTGTGTGTGTGTGTGTGTGTGTGTGTGTGTGTGTTTGTGTTTGTGGTTTTTTTAAGGTATCAACTAAACATATGCAATCTAATAGGTAACCGTTCTTTTAGAAATACTAGATAATATTTATTGAGTAGTGCAAAGCATCCATGATCCTATCGTCATTTCTACATAGCGAAGATAGGTATAAGCATATGGTATGGGTTATTGCTTTGGCTTCTATGGTTCCATTTCTGTATGGAAGCCATATACAGACATAATCTACTTAGCTAGTATAGTCTATTAAATAGAAGTCTCCGAATATACGTATTTGAAACATAGTATATATTTCGAAAATAGCCAATCCAATGATATATTCATTTTTCAGATAATGACAAAAAGTAAAGTTCAATTTAACACACCTTTATAAAAGTAACCTTCAAATAAAAACATGTATTTGAAATTTGTCATCTAGGAAGTAATTTGCAAATGAGACTATGAGTGTTCAATTCTGCAAATTTAAACCAACCAATAATAGTTAACATTTAGAAATGTAATACGTGTATCGCTACATTTTTTTTATTTTTTTTAATCAATTGGCGAAGTTAAATCTGATGCTAGTTAACGGATTCAGTTGCTGGCATGACCTTTTGTCAGTCCATTTCTAAATCCAGCGTAAATTAATGTATCGAGACTATCGACTATATAAGTAGTAATCAATACTGGCAAAATGGTGGCGAAAGTCCAAGAGAATGAGATCGATTACTAATGTGTGTCGTGACATACTCTCATAAGTAAACTGTAAATAGACGGCGAAAACCCACAGACTCAGTGTTCCACAGGTCGATGCCATGAATATATAAATATGTACATACATGTAGAATGTCGCTCTGGTTCCCGGGAACCTCACAGTTGTGTCAACGTTGTTCAATAGAAATCAACTTGTAGTACCTAATGAGCCACCCCACCCCGACTGATAAACTCGGAAATCCACTTATCCGGGAAATAATTAGTTAAAGCGTACTGATTTCTCTTTAGGTATTAGTTCGATTGGTGGACCAAACATACAACTAGTACTAGTGTTACCGAATAACCCGTTAGATGCAGAATCAGCATAATTGTATTACCATGAGAGGAAAATATTAAAATATGCTGTATAATTTCATGAAAACGATGTTTAAAAGATAGTATTGTTCTTGGGACTGGATCCATGTTAAGTGTTTGTCATCATGGAATACATTATTATATAAATTTAGTTTAGTCGATTACATACATAGCAGTGATTACGGAAAGGATTTTCAGAAAGAAATGATATTCACATAACTTTCCGAGAAGTTTAAATGAATTTGAAAACTAATTTCACGATTGACTTATTTTCCACATTGATTAATGCTGAGTGGGTTATTGTATTATTAATGAAAATATTAATGTTTTAAAGAATCACCTCGCTAATGTATAATTAGGTTATGCCTTCCTCACCCTAGGACGTCTAAAAATAACTCATACATTGTTAACTCCATTCCAGGAAAAACATACATCAAGTTTATAAGAAAATAAATATTCTAAATGTTTTATTAGGAAGATGGCCAGGTTACTTCCATAGTGGTGATAATTTAATGTTGTTGTCTTCTACATCGATTTCACAATTTTATATTGAAAATACTACAGTATTGCAAGTCATTGTTAAAGGTCACCTAGTCTTAATTCCAACTCTATATTAATTAGGTTCAAATGTCTCTACCTATCATCACCATTTCAATTTCGTGATGATGGCTTGCACTAAATAAACATGGGATTCTAATATAAGGCGCTAAAGGGTGTGCACCAAATTACGCTTCATTCAAATACGTAATGTCATGCCCAACCTTTCTCTTCCATCATCTTACAACATTTCTCTTCCAGCATCGTATCATGTTCAACCTTTCCCTTCAGCATCTTATCATATCCAACATTTCTCTTCCAGTATCTTAACATGTCCAACCGTTCTATTCCCGTGTCTTATGTCATGTCCAACCTTTCTTATCCATGATCTTATAGCATGCCCAATGTTTCTTTTCCAGTCTTATATCATGTCCAACCTTCCATGATCATATATCATGTCCAATGTTTATCTTCCAACATCTTATCATGTACAATCTTTCTCTTCCAGTATTATATATCATGTTCAACCTTTCTTATCCAGCATCTTATAGCATGCCCAATGTTTCTTTTCCAGTCTTATATCATGTCCAACCTTCCATGATCATATATCATGTCCAAT
>JAVCKZ010080992.1:0-12692 GCA_034780755.1 Lepetodrilus elevatus
GAGAGGGGGTGGGGGGTAGAGAAAGAAGCAGAGCGGGAGAGATAGGAAGACAGAGAGAAAGAAAGATAGTTACAGACAGAGATGCAGACAAAGAGCGTGAGAGAGAGTGAGGGAGAGAGAGACATTTCGAATGAACGTGAAAGACAGAAATAAAGAATTAAAGTACTAGTATTAGAAAGGACCACAGAGAAAGAGAGACAGAAGGAATAAAAAGGCAAATAATAATCCACATGTATTGATGTGGTAGTGCAGTACAATGCTATTCTAACGAATGTAGTATGACTGCTAATTCAATAGCAAACAGTTCGCTTATAGATTTGGCTGCCATTTTAATAGCAGTATTTAACTTATGGCTACATGTCTATACAATACTTCTCATCAGGATCGATATTATCATATCATCTGCAAACATAACTCACGCTTCAGGACAATGGAATGTTTGCACCAACGAGGATTTAAATAAGACAGCTTACTGCGCATTCGACGAACTGAAAATGAACAAATATGTATTTTCCCCACACTCTTCTTGGCCGTCATCCACATGAATCTCAATGAAAATGAATTCTTCTTAAGCGGCTATTAAACGTGCCATGTACGTGCATTAGAACGCTATGTATGGCTAGCAGTGGCACTAAGTAAAACACTATCTAAGTGCTTGTTAATTGGCCTGAGCAACTCTACAGTACGACCAATCACGTATGGCAAAGTGTTCTTGGAAAGTTCTCTTTACCTAAGCATCTATTTCACATGGACAGACTGTATTCATGTGCGTTTATTTCTATGAATAAAAAGCTCACCGGGGTGATCCCATTGTCTCTGCATCAGATAAATAAGGTACATATCGACAATAACGAACGCTTGTCTACTAAACTACGGCGTGCGATCTAGGAGTACGGAATCTCCCGGGCGTTTATCGAAAATCGTTTCAGGTGCAATCTTTTGCACAATTAGGAACATGAGCAGCTACTTGTGTCTGTGTACATAGCAGCTACTGAGCGACGTGATCCACGTGAACAACGTCTAATAATGGAAGCTTCTTCATCTGTCCAGAGTCTTCAATAGCCCGCCAATAGTCTGCTATGAAGAACAGTTGAAGTTCTAGCAATGTGTATCTCTGTCTATGTCTGTCTGTGACGCTCTGTGTCTCTGAACCTTTAGCTCTCCATGTCTCTCTGTCTCTGTCTCTATCTCTTTCTTGATCTCTTTCTCTCTCTCTCTCTCTCTCTCTCTCTCTCTCTCTCTCTCTCTCTCTCTCTCTCTCTCTCTCTCTCTCTCTCTCTCTGGATACCACTTTCTTAATTATGTAAGTAATCAGATAGATTTATTTTCCTTCCTAATTGTACACATATATTTGAATAGACTACTTTGTAATCTATGATGTTCGTGATGAGGCGGTTATGGTATTATAACATGTTTTTCGCAGTAAAACAATAACTCCCCACATATTCCGTCACAATTTACGAGGCATTAGCGCTGGCGTATATCCGACGGTGGTTTTAATATTAGATCATATAGCACGCTGCATTGATATCACAAATGTTTCTCTCGCTGCAAATTGATTTACACGACAGCGCGAAGAAATAAAGCAGCGCGAAGAAACTAGTTATCGTTATTTAGAGCCTTGAATATGTATTTTTATCACACTTTATAAACTATATCTATTACATAGAGATAAGCTTTCCGTATTGGATTAATCTTTAGAGCGATGGCTACAGCATACAGGCGTAGGATATTAGTCATATTAAATACTGGCTCTATCACGACAGGAGGCAATCTCTCTATACATTACCGCCCTAGGAAGTTTATATGTAATGTACAATGACATATTATAGACGATAATAAGCACACACGCACCCCCCCCACCCCCCCCACACACACACACACAAACACACAAACACACACAAACACACACACACACACACACACACACATTTAGTAATACGTGCTTATGGCTATTGTAAGTTAGAATAAATAGACGATATTAATCATGTAATTATTAACATATACCAACCAATATGATAATTTGCTATTCTTTGGTAGACATGACACTGTAAACTAAACAACCATTGCTTGATTTAATACATATAATACTAAAGTAGTCTTATTCTCATGACTATAAAATATTATTATTTTTATTATTTTTAAAAGCCCACAATGTTGCAACAGCTATACATCTTCATAACATTTAAAGAAAAACATCAATGACAGGCAATTTGTAAATGGATTAATAATAAAGGGATATTCTAAAGAATTTCAAAGAATTTATCATTGTCTAATTTTTTTCTGTCGTGTTGTATCGATCTGCTTTCAAGTAGCAAAGAGTCATAAGTTATATCAACATGAAAGTCCACCCGTATCATCGCCCGTTATGTTATCTCGATTCAAACAAGCAAATATGCCGAACGCGACACCGACCGTAGCACAGTAGAAAGCTTGGAAACCAGCTATCTACTGCTTCCCAGCACGGGGCAGCCGCCCAGGGTCGGGGTTCGAGTCCCGTCTGCACCGTAAGTATTTATTTATCGCCCGCCACGCTCATTTGTCATTCTTACTAACGGCGGGGCACCCTTGCACTCAAAAGATAGTATACTCGGAAGCCACATGCTTCTGCGATGTGATCAATCTGCAATCTGCGGTCTCCGAAGCTGATTGAAGTGGAGGTACTAGAGCCGCTGTACCTATATGTATGTGGGAGGCAGGGTGATACGCTTTGTATTCCATCAAGATAGATAGCTGCAGTAACTCCATTATATGTATCTGACCCTTGCTTGTCTGTGTTCCAGATTGTCTATCTGGGAGGCTGCTAACGTACCGTGTTTAAAATCGCTTTGAAATCAAATTTGTATTTGAAGTTTGCCAGTTCATTCAGCTGATGCATGTATCAGAATCCCTCCTCCCAACACATACGGACACGCACATGCATGCACGCACACACACACACACGCACGCACACACACACACACACACACACACACACACACGCACCCGCACGCACACATACACACGCACGCACACGCACACACATTCCACCCGTTCCAAGTCCCACCCTTCCACTATCTATGGACTTGGAAAGTCTAGACGTATACAAATCAACTACCAATAATAGTATACCACGAATTGTCAACTATATTCCAACACTATGGATCCATTGTCGTACTGTACTCATAAAATGTTGTATTATATGACATGCCCACACAATATCATAAGCATTGCTCAATGAAAACCGAATTCGTGCACACAGGACATTCTCAATATTGAAGCCAAATCTTAGTAGTTTAACCTTCTTTCTGCCGAAGCCAACCGTAGATGCCATACCGTGTACACCATCGACTCTGATAAGGAAGCCAACAAGGGAATAGGTTAAGCCGACCTCTTCACATTCGTTTTGACGACTCCTGGCTGAAGAACACCACTCTTGGATTCCAGAATTAGCAACCGTTAAATCCCATTAGACCAATCTACGCCGTCTCACATGTCTCATTGTAAAACAGTGGTGCAACAGGGTCGTATAACAGTGGTACAACAGGGTCGTATAACAGTGGTACGACAGGGTCGTATAACAGTGGTACAACAGGGTCGTATAACAGTGGTACAACAGTGTCGTATAACAGTGGTACAACAGGGTCGTATAACAGTGGTACAACAGGGTCGTATAACAGTGGTACAACAGGGTCGTAAAACAGTGGTACAACAGGGTCGTAAAACAGTGGTACAACAGGGTCGTATACATAGCCTGATTTTAGACAGGTTATCGGTTCTCTTACGAAAAGAATAATTATATCCTATACACTCATGATTGAGAAGTACGAAAAAAACACGATAGGAAGTGTTTATGTAGGAGCGCGTATATACGACGAATTACACGCACAATCTCCCTTCAAGAATGAACTCCTAAAGCACTGCAACACGACCATTATACAGTATATATCGAGGCATCAAATCGCATGCTTCTGATCGATAGTCCCTCCTATGTATCAATCTGTTTCCCACGGCGAACAAAATGAAATATCGACTCCAATGCTGTTCCATGTTCTGCCCCGTGACGTAGTTGTGAGAACACAGGGCATTGTGACATTGTTCTACTTCAAACGATACAACTTTTTCTCTCGCTCAACATTTTTATTTTGTTTCCAGGACGACCGATTGAGAGTAAATGCAAAGCAACGCCAAGCAACGCCAAGCATTTATGCTGTTTCAATTGCACGTATACCCCCATAACGCGTGTTTCGTTTCGTTTTACATGCTAGTACCAACCTATGGATGCCATGTCGTGATCACTGGAAACCAAGTAATCACGTATGTAATTACAACGGAAACGTAACATTGACATAACTCAGTTTGTTCAAATTTGTACACCCAGCATAAAAAACCGTTAATGCATTCTTTCATCATTTGGCATTGTCGTAATTATCATATAAAATGTATTAGGCATTATTTTCATTACATTGTTAGATTAAACTAGTAGTATATATGTGTACCTGGCGGTATGCTACTTTCAATGTCTGTACATTTTCAAACCATTCAAGAAAATATAGCAGTATAGGTCAGAATATACCATCCACAGTTTGTCACAATGTTGTCTACTACCGAGTACCCAGTTACAAGTCTGCCTGCTATACCGGGTATCCTGTCTCAACGCCTTATGCTACCGGGTATATCCTGTCTCAACGCGTCATGCTACCGGGTATCTTGTCACACTGTTGAATGCTACCGGGTATCCTGTCACAACGCTGCCTGCGAACGGGTATCATGTTAACAACACTACCTACCACCGGGTACCCTGTTGGGAGTTTGCTATGGTGTTCTATACTTCATGTAAAATTATAGGTGTAAAGCACCGCCTTCACACCCCATAAACAACCCATTCAGAACGTCATCGGACGTTCTGACGTAACTCGTCCGCGGGACAACCGGCTGTGCAGCGATTTCAGAGTTCTTATGGCCTATAAAGGTTTATTCAATGATCTCCCACTTCCCATATCACGACAGGCGATTCACTTCTAATTACCAAGTCAATCGTCCATCCATCACGGAGTCCTTGCCGCCATTAGGATTTCAACGTCCCGCTAGGGGGCGCACTTCTACCGAACGTTTGATGTTATCTGTATATATATTGCCAATACGTCTACACTAAGAGTCCTCTGTGAATATTCCAATTCAAACATCGCACAAAATATACGGCAAAATGCTTTGAAGTTGGCCTCCTGATTTTTCTCTAATGTTATTTAAACGTATCCCACAGAGGGTGTTTTCATGCAGCGACGTCTATTCGTTGTCGGTATCAGAGGTGTGTTCCCATACATGGGACTCCATAGGCTAATTAGTATGTGGATCAGCGACCTGAATGCGTCCACATTTAGTATTCATGTTAAGTGTTTATGTATGGATAAGCAGCTAAACTGCCGCACATTTATAGATATATAATAGGTGAAGGCGATTAAGCTACGGATTATTAAGTACAAAGCTGTTCTTCTCGCTTGGGATAAGTGAATTAAAAAGAGGATTTTTTTCTGTATAAGTCTAGCCTTTTGGTTATGACTGCTTTCAATTTTAAATTGTGTGCAATATTTGGTCAATATTTATTTTTTCAATTATGGAAGGAAAAACCATTTCATCTTTCTATATACATTAAAATCAAAGTAGGCCCCTACTAATATGGTTCTTTTCATGTTTTTATATTCTTGAACATTATCTCTTTTCATTCTATAAAATATTTATGAAGCGAAGCTGTACAGAGCAAGTAATCCACGTCTTAGCTATCAATTGTGAAAAAGACTAACTATATAGTACATTATAAGTATTAATAGCCAGACAACACGTACAATGGAACACCATTTCAATACGCACATTGTAACATTTAATGTTATATTCTTTCCAATGTTGTATATTTGGTCAGATGTGTTTCATTGGCATAAGCATCAACAACCAACGAGGTCACTCGATTGTTTAGGACTTATTATACAAAACATTCAACTCTTGGGAAAATGTATTCTAGGGCGGTTTATGGGTCATACGAATGTATGGTTACCACACATTACCCAAAACGCATGTGTGTGTATGAAAGCCGATCAAGCTGCGACCACGCTTGATTAATTTAATGAGGTTGGGAGTCGCTGCATACCAAATGAAGTCCCTTTCACACACCGATCATTTGCCGCCATTAGAGAGAATGCGTTGTATGATAACGTTCACCTGTATTCTAGTATTTACCTGTCACTTTCCCGTTAATGAGGAAATAAACCTTCTTGTTTCTTGTCCACTAGATGTATTCATCAAATCAAACATGTACACAGTTTAAATATAAAGTATACGAAGCTCGATATGGGCTGATGATGGTTAAAGACGTGATGTAGGATAAGGACAACTTCCTTGAAACCAAAGAACTCCTGTAAATAAGATAAATATCTTATGAAAACATTTAAACTGACCTGTCAGCGTAATGAAAGCATCTGCTCATTAAACCTTCCGCTACAATCACGCGTCTGAAGATCCTAATATCTCTAGATCCTAATCTCTCTAGATCCTAATCGTTCTGGATCCTTAACGCTCTCTCAACGCAATCTGAGAATTCCAGTACAATGTAGCGTAAAATAAGCATGCGAAATAATTCGTTAGAGTTTGCTCAGCGAGAGTGTACCTGTGGCTTGATAAACATTGTTAATATCAGCCATTGCTGCCGATACATTTCAGATACTAATCCTGAACTGCCTGAGAGCGATTAAACATCTAGGAAACCTCCGATAACGAGGATGGCACCAGTGTGCGGAGGTGCTGTAATGGAGCGAACCGAGGCAATGCAGACCACATGGATGGTGCGGTAGTTTGGTTGATTACGGTAACGTGTTTGGCGGCTATTTCTCTTGACGTATCCAGTATGCCTATTTAATCTTCCGTATGAGTAATTGTAGTAGCTAGTGTAGCTCAACAGTTTTTCCGATGCAAACATTGCCATTACGTAAGAACCCCGTTTGAAGTTCGTGAAAAAAATGACGGAATATTTTGTTTATGGGTAGAGGTGTCTTGCGACTGCATGGACATGTATCCAGTGGTATGTTTTGTTCAGGTGTATTTGAGTATACGAAGTAACCCGCACAGAATAGAGAGAAAAAAAATTGGAATGCGAAATGAAATTAGTAGGCCCCGAAATGTCAAGCTTTGAAACATTTCCAGAAACTTCTTCTACCTGTGCTTTCATTGAATAATTTATTTGAACATTACGTTCGAGGTGACACGATGTCCGCTGCATGGATGCTTATGAACAAGCCAATACTGATTAGAAATTGCAAGTTTAGTTCAAGTTCAAAGTAACATTTAGCACTTCAACATTCCTCCATATCAAAATGAAACTGTTTCTAACGAGCAGATGCTACATTTATGTCCATCGCCCCATCAAAATGAAGCAGACCAAAACGAGGCTCGTCACGAGTGCATGGTATTTCTATCAATCACAAAGTTCGTGTCATATCTGCTTGCTAGTTCATTAGCTTTTAATTGACCCGCGCTGTTTTTGGTCACTTCTAGTCTCTGGGAGTCTTCGGTATTATCTCTCAGACAACTTTCATATCATCCTCGTCACTACATTTCCATCTTTTACAAGATCATGTGACGAAACGCTCCAGCGACACCTGCCATTACATCCATCAATGTCTGGTCGCTTATCTCCCCTTGATGGTGGCGCTGAAGAGCGTGCAGTTCGGGGTTATCTTTATCAGTGGCTGTTTCGTATCTAATGGCATTCTTCTCAGTCGGGGACCTACACGAAAAGGTCCACCTAGCCACGGAAGAAAACCTGAAGCTATTTGTCTATATTAAAAAATAAGATAAGTTCACGTTAAATAACACAAGGACATCATCGGCAAAATGCATTGTGGCCTTCGTATACTGAACCATTTTGTCCCAATGTTGTATATTTTCGGATAATGTTATAAAAAAACACCATACTGGATATTTTCTTACTATTCCTAGATAGACAGATAGACATATAGAAATAGAGGCAGATCGACAGACAGAGATAGATAAAGGAAGAAACTGAAAGAACTGATACCACAGTAAATAAAACAGACACCTAACGTGGATGCTCAAAAATAAACCAGGACACCTGAGGTGAAAGTGTCCTGCCAGGATCCTGTTAGGATTCCGTTAGGATCCTGGATCAGGACAACTAACTGTTTTTGCTATCTGTGTGTAGATCATCTTCTCTTTATTGTTTATGAACAAGTCCAATATACTGTCCTTCAACGACCCGGATGTGACCGTCACATGGGCAGCTTGACTGCCCAAGTCAGTACAGGTGGTGGTAAATCCATGTTTCTACAGATCTATACCCAGATTTCCCCAGACAGCATGTATGCAGGCTATAGTGATATCCTTATTCCCATGATCTCTCCCCTCCCTCCGCACCTCTAAGACATGTTCCTTTGCCTAGCAGCCCTTCATAAATCCCCCGTTTCCCTTTGCCCTGAACGTCTAGGACCCTTGCTCGTGATTTATTACCGATCTTCACCCCACCCCCTAACCAGCTACTTCAATCATCTGACCCCCCGTGCCATCCTCAAGGTAATCCCTAGGATATGTACGACGTCGCTTGACCCCTCCCCGCCGTGGGTAAACGTCACTGCATATTTTATCCCCCGGCGGTGAAGTATTGCCAGGTCCCCTGTGTGTATAAATTTGGGTCTGGTTACCACTTGCAGAATAACAGAACGTATCCAACACGTCGTCCTTATCAGCAGCAGTGTCGGGTAGTTCCAGGACGTTCAAAAGGCAGCTGACAGTTATTTATAAAGGTTGATAAACAATTGGAAGTGGAGGCATCGGTTTTAATTACGGCACGTTGTAGAGTTCTGTCTTGTTAGAGGATGCATTCATTAATCGAACTGAACCCTGCTGTTCTGTATGCGAATATTTATGTTCTGCCCATTTGCAAGGACGGTGTCCCGAGTTGCTTCTTTGTTTACACATCTATTGGGTTTCAGAGTGAGATATATGCGTGAGACGTTAATATGGTTAATACATTTATCTGGTAGTATTATAACAGTTGATGTAGTTGGTTGTAATTGGTTGGTCGTATTTATGAGTGAAGATTATGGATTTTAAAACAAAACAGGGAGATCCTCTGGCGGGGTGGGAGGGTGTGATTATGCCATCCTCTTTGGGAATTTGAGCCTCGAATCCGGATTGTCAACTGTATAAATGGCATTTCTAAAGCATTCCTAAGAAGTACAAATCTAGAATAACAAGCCGTACACGAGAACATATAACTCATATTAAATTGTTCCGAATCGTAAAAAGGAAAAAGCTTGACGTCTTAAATGCGTTTCACGTGTACAGGAAGTTCTGTTGTAGCCTTCAGTGACTCCCCAGTAGTGTCCACTCAGCGGTCGGTAATGTCCACTCTGTGGTCACACATACGACCAACAAGTGGTCAGCTTGAGCTGGTGTCCAGTGTGTTGGTCTTCCCGTCTTACCGGTCATCCAGGACAGGACATATATCACTGTCCGTTCAACTGACCCTTCACCTGGCCTCACAAGTAGCACATGGACTCACACAGAGGTGTGGTGAGCTCTTCCTCGTCACGTCAAGCGCCGTGTAAGATGGCAATATGTGTGCGTATTATGTGCATGATTCCATAACCAACTCTCCATAACACTGATTCACTATCGCGGTATTCCTGCGAACTATCGCGAGATTAATAGATTAAATGGCCACGCACTCTGTTGTAATGCATATGCATGGATATTTGTAATGCTTTGGTACCAAGGTGGCCAATCATATGCTAAGTGAGGTAACGTACTGAGTACACGCCTGACGATTAGAAGTAAATTGAAAACGCTATTTTATATTAAATAGATGTTATGTTTTCAAAATGGTTTTGTAAACTGCACCATGGCACAAACAGAATGCAAGTCGACCAATAATACTTGGGCATAACATTTGAGTATTGAGAGAAAGAGAGAGACAGAGAGGGAGAAAGAGACAGAGCGAGAGAGAGCGAGAGAGAGCGAGAGAGAGCAGAGAGAGCGAGAGAGAGCGAGCGAGCGAGAGAGAGCGAGCGAGCGAGAGAGAGAGAGAGAGAGAGAGAGAGAGAGAGAGCGAGAGCGAGAGAGAGAGAGTGTGTGTGTGTGAGAGAGAGAGAAAGAGAGAGAGAGAGAAATAGAGAGAGACATGCAGAGATGGAGACAAAAATAAATAAGGAAAGAGAAAAGCAAGCAAGATAGTTAAAGAGTGAATGAGTGCGAACGTTGAAAAGAGATCTCGCCCCATTGGTCCACATTCAATGAACAACACCGGTGATTATATCCTCTGTCCCCGGGTGGACATCTCTATCTCTATACCAGGTAGCTAATCCGTGGTCAAAGGGACCCCGTGTTGATAGCACAGTCGTCACCATTTATACCCCCGGACTTGGCCATTCTAACATGCTCTATTATCGGAAGGTCTTTATGCATCGTCTCAAATTGCTGGGTATCCTTCTAAGCACTGAAAGCAGGCTAAGCCCGGGTATGTGTTGCTTAGTACACCCGGGTATATGTGGCATAGTACACCGGGTTAACATTAATCTCAGGGAGTTGTACTTCTCTTGTACTGCTGGTCTTCGCGCGGTGGTTGTTGGAGAGGTCTTGGTGTCATGATTGTGAAGTCGTCACGAATACTGCAGCCAAGCGTGTCACCTGTATTTGTTGTCTAATGCTAGTACTAGTGTATATGATACCAGAGACCATGGTCTCTGATGACACCAATACTCAATAATATATACACAGTGCACGTGTACTTATACAATATTCATCCTAAACCATGCCTGGATATATTAGCTTTCAGCAAGCTGCCTAGCTCCGATTGAATAGTTCGTTATTATGGCAACGTAGGATTACTGAACAATTGCATTGGTTTCTTTTACGATTCTAGGTATCCTTTCACGAAGCTCTCTTATCCACTAAGAGACCATAACGCTCTCTTTGCCGATCGCTAATACATTTACATTGAACGCTATGGTTTCTTAGCGGATACGATAGCTTTGTGAAAGGGTACCCAGGTATTGTGGCATGGTAAAAAGATAACATATTTGAATAACTATCAGTAGTAGTCCAGTAACAACAATTGGAATGGAAAACAAAGAAGGTAACACAAGCAATAAAGCAACAACCATCCTCTAAAACTCATGACCATTGTAAACAGAGTAAGACAAGAACAGCAATTTAATTTCCTTTGACATTAGTATAGGCCTACTACAACTCTGTTATCATATCTAAATGTAGACTGTAAATCATTCTCACAGCTATACCTAGAACAATGCCTCTCATACAGAACTGAACGTGTATGAGACAATGTTCATTGTAAACACATGTACAGGAACACGAGGACATGTCTTCATGTCTCCATGTCCCTGTCATCTCCAGCCAGATGTTCAGATCCGAGGAGGTTGAGCGTGGCACCTCACTCCGACAAGACGTGGGGTGCGAAAGCACCAAGCCATCACCACCAAACCTTGATAAGCATCCAGATAGCAACCAGTCAGACATCTCGACTGTAAAACCAGTGACTCGATACATACAGACAACTGTCTGATCAGGTACACCATCAATGTGATTGATAAGGAGAAACTTGTATAGCTTGCTCGATGAGGGCTCGTTGGCCCGATGGCGGATATTTTACTTGGAATGTAAATACCCGGAAATGATACTGTCGTCTGTGATGTATTCCTGTATGCTATATTCAGAAAAAGACATAGGTCTTCATGTTAGATAACAATAATATATTTTTAGGTATAATTACTTATACAAAAACAAACACATATTGTAGGGATTATTGATCTAGCTTAGTCTTAGACGAGAGGAAATAACCAATATTTAATTATGAATACATTAAAACAAAACACACCGTATTTAATACATACTAGTACATTACCATTCTTTACGAAATCTCACCGCTATACGTAGTTTACCTCGATATTTTCAGGATCGTGGTATAACTTTCAATTTGGTATAAATATGGAACAATATATTGAAATCTGGTCTGGAATGAAAGTTGACCTGTCCTGATCAAGGTCACGGTGACCTCTACGCCTGTATCAGCTGTATCGGGTTAATCCGTTGCTCGGGACACAGATTATCGGATTAACAAACTGGAATATACTATAGTATCTCAGACTTAAAATAAACGGAGATAACGCAAGGTTTAATGTATTTTTCTTATCTGATATCGGGATAGTCTACCCTAAAGGTAATCTCAGAAATCAGTATATGATATTCTCGGGCCGATATTCTCTACCCACGAGCAGTAAAGGAAGACGTTTGAACGTCTTGCGTGTGGTTCCAATGATAACGAGTCTCTTAGCTAACTCGGGTCCAATATCATTACTAAAGGTCGACTATATATTTCATCCTGTCTAATGTCTACCATTACCACGTTTTGTCGACGTTGAATTCCATTACGGTAACGCCATGATGGGGGACAGGATGTCCAGATATCTAGATGCTGCGTTACGTCGCCTATTAGACCATTTTTTCAGTCTTTGAAAACCATTAAACATTTATAATTGCAACCATAATACAAGTTGTTTTAATTACACTGTTCTCTTGAGATATATTGAACTCAGCTCATGTATAATGTATACATCTGGTGCCCGTTGCACGACGCTCTTGTAGGCTACAACTATTGTAACGTCAACGCTTTCTATTGTGGCGGGAGCCCA
>JAVCKZ010081003.1:0-12692 GCA_034780755.1 Lepetodrilus elevatus
GAAAGGTTATAGAACCGCTTAGCAACAATGTCGTGTTACAATACATGCGTTCCCTTAAATTTTTCTTTCAGTATATCACAGCATATATCATTTCAGCATAATATCATGTATATCACTGCATATATAACACCATCATATAGCACACCAGCATATATCTGATATCGAACCATCATATATCACACCAGTATATATCACTGCATATATCACACCAGCATATATCATGTATATCACTGCATATATATATCACACTATTATATAAAGCACACCAGCATATTTCACAGTTTAGATAATTTTACACATAGTACCAAGAATATTTCAAAGACATACAGTAACTCTTTACTGTTTGACATATTCAATACTTTTAACTCTTTGAGAGCACTCAATGTTCTGAACATGACAAATGATTCAATACTTTTAACCTTAACCGAGTTTTATAACGGGTTTCAAGATTACAGGCTCTCCATTTACTGTGCCAAACAACTATACTATCTCAACCACTATTAACACTCTAATAGTTTGAACACCTGTGAGAATAATCCTCTTTCTGTCATAAAATCTTCAAAATCGGCACAACGGTGCAATATACGGCCACAGCGAAGCTACAGAAGTTGTCTCCCTTGACATAAACTGAGACTTGAAACGGATCAGCTGTTTCAAATGATGACTAGCTACAGGTGCCATAGTCAAGTTCTACCGGAGAGATGGGGGGGAAAAAAGGCAGCCAATTTCCTGTGGTCAGGGCATCTGAGAGGTCATGTTATACCTCGTTAGAGACGGGTCCAATTGGCTCAGATAGCTCTAGGGATTTCCCGCTTCACAAAAACTTGACAGCAGTTGTAAGGAATATAACGTGATACTCACAAAGTATTTGGGACTACTAGTAGTTAGACTTTTGCCCAGGAGAAATAATTGGCCATCTTGCCTTCTGGGTTATAGTGATCTTTTTTTCCCTTTTTTTTCTAAAATTGGCTTTATTCTGAGATAGTTGGAAGAATAACAGTGGTATTCTTGAGTTGTAAAAAGAACTGCGATAGCGTAATTTCTCATCGGTTATTTACAGTATTTATATTATAAATACAAATGTGTATATAGTATGACTATGCTATTTTAAACACTGACTTAAAACATATTAATATTAATATTAAGTTTTGCTACATGTACATATTTGGGCAGTACATACCTTTGGTATATTCCTCCTCCTGCCTGTATGCACAGACATTTTGGCCAGATAAAATTTCCAGAATAATATCTTTATCAGGCACCAGCTAAGTCAGAATTTTTAGAAAGACTTCTTAAAAACAAGAAAATTTCTTCCACTTTTTTCTTCACTACACACAATTCCAAGAATGTCAAATCAATTGCAGGTTGATCTCCATTCCACAACGCAAATCATGGTAATATGTATTGCAATTTTTCTAAAACATATTGAAAAAATCATCTGTGGTAAACATTACATCATCCCATTGCAGATTGTTTCACTGCAAACATAGCTTGTATAGTTAAGCACTTCACTGCAAACATAGCTTGTATAGCTAAAACTTCACTGCAAAGGTAAGATTGTATAGCTAAAAACTTAACGTGAAAAACTATATGATTAGTCGTACGGTAAACAGCACTGATCAACTTAGCTTGCAGAGAACACTACCAACTGCAATAACTCGTCACACAATAACACGAGGTTAAAAGTAACGAAGGAAGTATGCATTGTCCAAGTTTTGATTTTTTTTTAGACCATTAGGCGTGTTACGATCAAACGAGTCCGGTGTTCCGGATCATATGGAAACTATTGTGTAATATGGGTCAATGCCGACACAAGCGCAGAGTACGAGCATGTGTTTATGATGTGTTTATGATGTGTTTACGATGTGTTTACGGAATGGAATGTGTCCACTGGTAACAGTTGTAACAGGAATGTACACACATTTAAGTGTTCATGCATATTTTGTAGAAACCTTGATAACAAATATTAACGTTTTTTAGACGATAAGCTTGACAATAGAAATTAATGGTTTGCCATGTAGATACTGTTTAAATGACCACTATAAAATAAATAAATAAAGGGTTAAGGTTAACAAATGTTAAGGGTTACTAGTAATCCGAAATACTTAGGATTAAATAAATAGGTTCAATGAGTGTTGTTTTTTGTTTTGTATGTTTGCATCCACACACCACCATGGTTTCAACGATGATGTTTTATAGCTGGGTTGGATATAAGATGTTCATATATACTGTTCTTGACCAGTAGGGCTAACTGTACTAGCACCCCTTTTTTTAACTCTCTTTGTTCTGGAGGCAACTGGAGATGCCTAAAAGAGCAGTGTCTGTGCCTCATCCAGCAGGGAAAGGGTTAAAATTGAATTAATTGTACACTATAATGTCTATATCTTTTGATAAACACTTTAGAAATTGGGTTGTTCCGTTGCTTTTGTTATCAATGTTATCAATAACATAATAACACAAATTTAGGTCGTACTATAGTGAATATGTACTATTGCAATACCGTGAGTGCATGCACACAAAAAACAGCGCCACCTGTGGGGAGTCTGCGCTGCAACGAGTGCACGTGAACGTCCTTCTTGGCTTTTGACATTTTCAAACACAAATGTCATAATCACAACATTTGGCTAAAGCCTGCAAACTTTACAAAAGAATATCCTAAAAGTACCGTATGCACGATCATGATTCTAATCCATAACCTGAATTTTTCTTTTGATTTTTACCTGTTATGTTGAACAGTTTGCTTTCAACTTACATACACTAAACACTCACGATGAACTAAATTTGTTAACGTCAATTACCAACAGATGAGCACGTGATCTTGCACTTCCTGTATAGCCTGCCTCTAGTTATTGACACGCGAGGTTAATATCATAATGAGGACACACCACCTTGACTTGCTAATTAGTCTTGTGTTTTGTAGTCGCACCAGCGCAAGTTTTATGTATGGGAGGAGAAATACTAATGGTTTTTCAATCTGCGTGTGATCACATTTTTTTTGCAAGAAGTGCAGTATGCTAAGGCCAAAGGTGATTCTTCCTTTGACTTGGGTAAACGTTTTACCCGTAATGATGATATTTACAGTCATCAGGTAAACAGTATCTCTTCCTGATACTGTTTTCCATACTGCAAGTTTTAATGGTGTCTAATACTGAAGCTAGGCTCTATTTTGACATGACACTGATGCAATTTAGAAATGTTCATTGACATCGCGTGACTGTGGACAACAGTATTTACATGCCATGTAAGTTCAAATGGATAAATGGGTTAAAGATTCCTGCTGTGATGTTAAAGGCAATAACTCACTCACTCATTGATAGAACTGTGCTTGAATAAGCCATTGAATGTTGGAAACGACTCAATCCAACGAGTAAAAAACTACATAATTATCTTATTATTTAAAATCCAATACAGTGCTCCCTCGATATAACGCCCTTCGATGCACCGCAGATTCGGATACAACGCCATTTAAAAATAAAAATAAAATATTTTTGTTTTCTTTATTTTTCACCAATTATATTCGTTGATATAACGCGGGTATTATAACGTGGGTGGCATGTCATGGACCCCAACTTCAGCGTTATATCGAGGAAGCACTGTACCTTCATAACATTTATGATGATAAAATAACCCCCAAATATAATTAACATTATTGTCAGTAAGAATATGTGTTCTTGTAATATACCTTGTAAAGATTGCATGTCTATTTATTTATTAATTTTTTATTATATTTTTTAATTGCAGTTTAAAGCCGCTTTCAAGTTGTTTTTTCTCACTTATATCATGGTGTGTTTATTATTTACAGGTTTACATATACAAACCTGATTGATAAGCCAATTCATTGATTACATTTCCAGAGACACTGATCTCAGTTTTTTATTATTACAAACCAGCATGAAGACCAAACCCTGCAACGTGATGCTGTCATGAAGTACCTGACCCCCAGATGTCCGTGAACTGTTGGAAATAATCTTAAATAATATTAGTATCTCCCCATCCTCTTGTCATAGCTGTTTTCTGCATGGTCAGAAGCTACATTTAAAGGCACAGTTACTGGACATTTTGCATGGTCAAACAATGTTCATGAGATTTGTCTACACAAGTATATTGAGCAACAGGCTAAATTTTCTGCATGTCCCACTAGTTTTCAATATCAAATGTACATACTTTCAGGTTAAATACGTTTGACCATGATCTAATTTAGTTACTGTATTGTGTATATTTAAATCCATAATCACACCATTTCCCCCGAATGAGTTGCACATAACTAGGTGACAGTTTCCCACGTTGGGCGCCATTTGTAACAGGACCATATCCAGGGAGTCTGGATGTGATTCACTCTACCAAAACAGACAAAAGCCAAACCCTATAGAATCACTTGATATCACACATGGTTACACATGCTATATAAGTTCAAACACGATCCAAAATGTAAATACTTTGATAAAGTAACACTCAGTTTATAGATAACACGTACACAACATAATTTGATATTTATTAAATCAACATGTTATGAGTAAGTTAATGAAATTATTTAATCAAATAAACCTTCATTTCTACCTACCTCAGCTTCTTCCTTGTTTTTGCGAACATGTCGAAGTCGCGCTTGAAGTTTAGAAAGTATTGCTGCCTTCTGAAATACGTTCATCCCGAATACAGGTAAATCCAACGCCCAATTCCAAGCATCAACGCCAATGTATCCACTCCTCCTTGACGAATACCCGCATCATTTCACAATTCACAAAGTTTCTTTCACTCAAAATAATTCACTAGAACACTTAAAAACCGAACCATTAAATTCAAATCCACTAATCGTTCCTCAATTCATATTTTCGGTAAATCCAAAACTTGATCTCAATGAATGAATCTGAACACCTGAATATGAAGCTCCTTACAGTGTTTCCCCGTGAAGATATCCCTCATTCCTTCTGTCAGTTTGTATAGTAGAACCCTATCTGAAAATGAAGCTCCTTACAGTGTCTCCCCGTGAAGATATCCCTCATTCCTTCTGTCAGTTTGTATAGTAGAACCCTATCTGAGCGGCTCCACGGCTTGCTGGAAGCTCCTCGCAGGGCCAGGTAGACTCGACTGCCAGTAAACATTAGATCAGCCTCGTGCAGGTCTCACCTGGCTAAAGCCGAGACTACCTTTGCTTCATATTGTGTGGCAATATCAGCTGAACCGTAATTCATTAGCGCACATTTACACATCCGGACTTATACACAATTACATTCTTTTTGAAGAGGTTGAGAAATCGCAGTTCTATCTAGTAAATGGTTATAAAAAAAAAGGAACTACGAGGGCTCTAGTATTTAAAAGAAAGTTGTGGGATCAGATAAGTAATAGCTTCCTGTTGTCATGTTCGCCATGTGGGTGTTGCTATGGTTACGGCTAACTCCACAACTTCCTGTCTTGTCACGACTACAAAGGTTCAAACTCTCTTCCATTTCTTAACTCGGACATACATATCTTTACGTTTTCACTCGCAATACAATTTTTATTATAGAAATAAGATATCTCGAAAAATACTATAGTTTATGAAACATATTGTTAACCCTCTCCATGTTGAAGTCAATTGAAATGCCTTAAAGAGCTAATGCCTAATTTCATCGCAAATGGGTGAAAGATTCCTGCCCTGACAATAAGCTTCATAATTCACTCACTGTGCTTAATTCAGCAGGGAGAGGGTTAATCCTGCTCTGTATGTCATGTCTTTGATAGTGTACCGTTATGTTGAATGAACCATAACCATTTTTAACTTTACATTTTTACATGACCATTTTTACCATTTTTAACTTTACATTTTTACATGACCATTTTTACATTTATACATGACCATTTTTAACTTTACATTTTTACATGACCATTTTTACATTGTTACATTTAATTTATTTACATTTTTACATGACCATTTTTAACTTTCTTCCTGTTACAGCCAATCCGAGATTCCCTGTGGCATTTAGAATCCATCAGGGTACAGACATTGGTTTATATAGTACATTGGTCTCTTAGAAGACACAGCGGGCTGTAAACATTACCATGAAATCCTCAATAATGTTATAAATATACTCTCATAAGTCACAGTTGTTGGCGAACATTGGACGTGATTTTCTTTTTTCTTGATTTTTATACTTCAGTAGATAATCTTTCTCTGGCGGCTTGCTCTACAATGATGAAGGCAGGAGCAAACACGTCTTGCCATTTAACAAACTGATTGTGAATCTCGCTCCTACGTTTTGCATAGCTTCACTGATAAGCATGATTTACATAATTTAATTGCAAAGAGAGAAAAAACATCATATGAACATTCGAGAAAAATTCTTAAAAGTATGTGCAGAAAACATTCAGATAGGATCCAAACCCAGTTTTTTTCCACAGATAAATCTGCCATGATAAAGTAATTTTTCACATTTCTGGCATGTTTTTTGATGATAGTTGTCCCGTTCTTTAAGAATATCTGCCATTCTGGGAAGTGTAGCAGCATGTTCAAAGGCTAATAACATCATAATTGCATGACAGTGATGTTATCAGATTTTCCTGTCCAGTTTCAAAAAGTTAAAACATAACAAATACAATTTATTTAGTGAGCGAGTGATTTACTGTTTTACATCACAGCAGGTATATTTCACCAATATGCGACATAAAATATTTCCTAATACAAATTTATTTAGTAAACACCGGTAAAGATAATTTTTCGGTGGATCATTCTTTTCCAGCAAATCTTTTCTGAAATATGTGCATTGGACATTGCCCCGATTTGTGGATCTTCCACCTGTTGCCGTAGATATCTCGGACAAATCACCATCAATTAATGCCAGAAAATAGTCCAGGGCACCCTTTGATGAAGCTTTTGTGTCCACTAAGAGATGTACCACTTTCGTATCCACTAAGAGATGTACCACTTTTGTATCCACTAAGAGATATACCACTTCCGTATCCACTAAGAGATATACCACTTCCGTATCCACTAAGAGATGTACCACTTTCGTATCCACCAAGAGATGTACCAGTTCCTTATTCACTAAGAGATGTACCACTTTCGTATCCACTAAAAGATGTACCATTTTCGTATCCACTAAGATATGTACCACTGTCGTATCCACTAAGAGATGTACCACTTTCGTATCCACTAAAAGATATACCACTTCCGTATCCACTATCCACTAAGAGATGTACTACTTTCATATCCACTAAGAGATGTACCATTTTCATATTCACCAAGAGATGTACAACTTTCGTATCCACTAAGAGATGTACCACTTTTGTATCCACTAAGAGATGTACCACTTTTGTATCCACTAAGATATATACCACTTCCGTATCCACTATCCACTAAGAGATGTACTACTTTCATATCCACTAAGCAATATACCACTTTCATATCCACTAAGCGATATACCACTTTTGTATCCACTAAGAGACCATCACCACAGCGTTCTCATACCTATCTGTAGTCTAGTATCTTGCTGATCACTACAAGAGCACTATGGTATCTTTGTGGATACGAGAGCTTCGTGAAACGATACCCAGCTCGTCAAACAACCGGAAGTGGACAGGTTACCACGGTGATGGATTGTTTGGGATATTGGACGAGAAAGAAAATATCGGCGATAGCATTTCTCAACCGCATGTACAGGTGTAAATAAATTACCTCAATAACTACTCTCGACTTAAAATTCTGTGGAGATAACTTTCAGAACCATTGATATCTTTGTGACTGTTCGACGAGTACAACATGTCGAGTTGTATTTTGAAAATTAATAATTTCAGATGAAAATAAATTGAGGTTTTAACACGATTGTCTTCAGTATTTTAACATGTTCAAGTTTTCTCAAGAGATATTTTATGGTAAAATGAGATCCCACAACTATATATGGCAAGATACATGAACTTGAACTAAGGGAGATAACTATATAGAACATAATGTACATATTCATATTACACCAAACATCCAAAGTAAGATTTTAAAACTGTTGTTTTCTACTTTTATGTGCTAACTTTACATATCTGTACTTTTATGTGGCATGGTCTAGATTCCATCTATTTCAACATCAACCAGCTGTTATCAACTGTGTTTTCTTCATAAACATATTGAGCATATATGTGATAGGTTCGTAAATATTGAATTGAAGAATGGCAAGTACCACCCAATGTGTACGATCATGCTGGAATATACTAGTCCCCTTCTACACATCAGATATTTAGGTAAAACAACAGATACTTTTCTCTTTCGTAAAAGACTCCATAGCTGTAAATAACAGATGGAGCTTGTAGTGTTCTTGAGCTAACATTTATATTAGCTTGTTCATGTTTGTTCTGATAGTTATCTACCCTTGTCCCTGGGGTTGGATATTGCTGAAATGGATTTGGTAACACATTTTTTCATTGCCCCTGGCTCTAACAACTCACAACATTTTGGGGGATGTTTAGAAAAATAGAAGTTGTCGGATAATGTATATTTTTGTTAAGTTTCATCAAGTGTATCCAATGTAAATCCAATTTGAACACAGTCGGATTAGACTTAATTTAATCTAAATTATATAGTCTGCATTGTTCTGTTAAATGTCAACCAATTCTAGCAATACACAATCTATATATTACATTAAAGATGCAGAATATGCAGATTTGTTATATAAATGTTAACATTTTAAGGATGACATTTGTTTAACCCTCTCCTTGCTGGATTAGGCACAGGCACTGATATTTAGGGCATTTCTGGTTGCATCCAGCAGGAAGAGGGTGAATTGAACTAAAGAAATTTTTAAAGATCTGTAAATTTATATCAATTGCTGTAGATTTTGACTCATCAGTCGATAGAAGACGATAGACATCTGTGACATTTTTCTGCTGTTTATTCTGTTTATTCTGTTTATTATCTACATTCATGCACTTTCCTGAAATTTTGCACCCATGGAACAGCTGGGAACTCCTGTACGAAACCGGGTTACCCTGATGGTAACCGGTAACCGTATCTCCCACCTTTGACATAGACCACACCTTTGCTATTAAACACTGGAGTTGCAGATACCTCACAGCTAAGCCGTTTCATATAGGACAGCCAAGCGTATCATCTCTCGAGTGAGTGTGAGTGAATATGGAGTTTAACGTCGCTGCGGGATCATTTCTCAAAGCTCTCATATCCACTATGAGACCATATCGTAAGTGCATGATCCCCATGTATTAGATATCGCTACGAGAGTCGTTATGCTCTCGTAGTAGTTATGAGAGCTTTGAGAAACGATGCCCTGGACATTATCAAGATGTTGAGCGCACCTTATCACACCTTGCAGAGATTCAGAGTCGGGCGTAATAGCCGATAATAGACGTACAATGGCCGCACTTCCTGTTTTTGCTACTATCATGATGTGGACCACCTATATCATTATTTGTGCAGGTAAAGTTCAATCCATGTCCACCTATTGAGCTCGTCTCTCTGAGGGGTTAACTAAATGTTGCATCTGTGGTTGCCTCCAGCATGAAAAAGGTTAATAATGAAAATAACAAAATTCCATAATGAAACTCCATAATGAAATTCCAAAATGAAATTCAATAATGAAACTTCATCATAATGAAACTCCATAATGACATTCCATGATAAAATTGTATAATGAAACTGTACCTATAATAAAATTCCACGAAACCATGATAAAATTCCATAATGAAACTCTGCAACGAAATTTCAAAAGGGTTAATCTATTTGTAAAAACTATTTTACTTTGCATCCATTGGTGTGTAATCATTATTTTAGCAAAAGTAAGTTTGTATGTTAGAATACATTGATACTGATATTTTATATCAACTAAAATTTGAGCATTATTAATCAGACGACATTTACATCTATTATTTGAGTTAATCCTAGTTTTTCATATTTAAGAAACTGTCTTTGACGGGATTTAATATTCATCTTGAATATTTCTAAACAAAATACCATGTATTATTATTTCTTTCTTTCATCAAGTACAAAATAAACAAACTTTTGTCAAAAAAATATCATATCTGAAACAGACTCCAAGTTACCTCCTACGATATTACGCGGCATTACGCTACGAGCACTTAAAAAATTCTGACACACATTTTATCAGACAATGTCTCCATTCAGTTAAATCCCTCGCACGTTACCAGCGTATGGATCCAATCCAGTGGAAGCTTTAATATGAAAACATATCAGACTCCATTCCCAAACAAACATAGGGACCAGTGAAGGAATACCAGCAAGGTTGGAGGCCTCTTCTCGTAGCCGAAACTCTCGAGAGTAAGTAGGCGCCTATGTGTTTATCCACAGCCGTTCCAGGGAGTAAACGCCGCTATAATATGGCAATGATTATAGTCCGTACATGAATGCTCAGAAACAGTTAATTTTACATTCATAAAAAAAAAATAAAAAAAATTTGGTTGGTTAATTGTGCATGGTAGGCAAACAGTCCAGTTATAGAATGTGAACAATAAAAGTTACTATAAATGTGAACACTTAAAGAACTAATAAATTAACAATATTGTTACAGAAAATTTAAACTAAATGCAAACAGTCTAGTTACTGAATATGAACAATCTATAGTTACATAATTTGAAGAACTACCAATATAGAATCTAATAGTAATCTCTAGCTTTCTACTTGTAAAATACATATTACCAAATTCTTTATTTTCATGTAATGGGATAAAACCAACGATTTTATATACAAATTTGGTCGGTGCATATTACCGGTATATATGAATTCCTATTGACACATTTCTTCCTCAACGAATATCCTACTGATAACTTGCACAATTCAGACCATCTAAAGAACAATAAAATGTCATGTTTGAAATAAACGTCAATTTGTTTACTTTGTGTCTTGCACTCACGTCAGCTAGTAAGGTAAATGGCAAAGTTGTGTGACTGAAAAAACTCCCCAATCTAATCGACCATCTCACTATATTCCGACATGCACATGTTTGTTAACTGCACAGCTAAGGAGGAATCGTAGCTTCAGGATACACAGCACCAAATAGCATAACCGTCTCCGCCAAACGTAAACTTCCTCCGACTAGAGTTACCCGCTCTTGCTTTCAACATCGCATCGCGTTTCCTTCATGCAAGATGCAACTTTCAGAAATCTCTTACAGTTAATAACTGCAAAGAACATTGACTCAATGATAACATCTTGTGACATTTAGATCTTAAGTTTTGCGAAAGGGAGACTAAACATGCACTATTTCTCAGATGACAAACATCTGCAATATGTATGCATCAACTTGATATTGTTGCAGTTGAATTGTCAAGAAGCACAAGAATTATCAGAGAAATCTGTGTCAGACATTTCTTTAACCCAAATGTCACATCCTGGGATTCGAACTACAGTTGCCGAGTCCAATTTCCAGAAAACTTATTCATAATCAAATCGACCGAGTGACATGCAAATTATGCTCAGACCCCTTAGAAAGATTCCCATGACCCCCAAACACCCCTTCTAATCAAATTGCTGCGACTTTTTTAATATAAGAAATATAATTTTATACCATTTATGGCCCTGATTTCTTGAAACAAACTCTCGAGTTTGAGATTTTACTCAGCTGAGATTTCTCCCATTGCAGTGCTGTAACTTGAGTAAACCCATCTGATATTTTACTCAAGTTACAGCACTGAGTCAATGGGAACAGTCTAAGTTTGAGCAAAATCTCAAACTCGTTTGTTTCAAGAAATTGGGGCCTGGTCATGTTTACCTCTTGATTGTCCGTTAATTTTTTTAATACAACAATTGAAATGTTTATGGTCCTTATGTAAAAGTTGATAACATATTTAATTTGCATTTCAGACCTATCAGTTTCCATAACTTATTCTTGGTTATGGAAACATTACGGAAATATTACGGAAATGGGCAAGAGGTCTCGACTGCCTTCACTAATGGAAATGTTCTTAATGTGTCCGAGTGTGGTCTTGTGATGTTGCTCGATCGTCCTTTGGTAACAGGTCCAAGGGAAGCAACTCTATCAACACTAAATATTGCTTTTGGAAAATAATGACAGACCCTTGATGATTTTAAGGGTGCTTCAAATTCTGGCAAAATTACCTGCTCAGAGAGAAGGCAATATTACTTACTTACTTGTAATATATCAATCTCAGTACGTCTTTGTAATGAATGATAAAGATCAAGTATACATGCAATTTATGATTGTTTAATCCATATGTAATACACGCCAAATTGGCATAATCCCAATCTATTGTGAATAAAATATGTTTAAACTAAAGTTACATACTGCTTTGCTAAGAAAATTGAATAAGGTAATATCATTATGATTGTCTTAGCGTGTTTAGGTTTATTTCCTTCGATCAATGCAAAATATTCTAATTTAACCATTTATACAGTTGCTCCCTACTGCTCTTTAGGGCATCTCTGTTTGCCATCAGCATGGAGAGGGTTAATGATATACATATTACATATATTCATGCAGAAGATTGCCTCTGTCTAGTGAAGTTCCAATGCTTTGTCCATTCCATTTCACTTCAATACAAATAGCATCAGTTGATCCAAAAATAATGCGTGCAATTTGGAATGTTACAACGAAAACATAATGCAAATCTCTGGCTGGTCTATGATATTTTCTGACCTTCATTCGTATTCCAAGAAACATCTGTAACTGGGCTATTCCACATGAGACATTGCAAAAATGAAAAGTTTCAAATGCAATATTTTATAGTGAAACTTTTATTAACAG